>CAAKHC010005664.1:36827-60809 GCA_901007825.1 Macroramphosus scolopax | reverse complement strand
GCCCGCTGTGTGAGATGAGCATGAATGGAGGGCAGCAGCACAGGGCCTCCTGGCTGCAGGGTTGGCATTGAAACTGGCATCTGGGAGCCCCAGACATGAGTAGTGTGTCTGATGGGATTAACTGGCTGTGGCGAGAGAGAGAGAGGGAGAGAGAGAGAGAGAGAGAGAGAGAGAGAGAGAGAGAGAGAGAGAGAGAGAGAGAGAGAGAGAGAGAGAGAGAGGCGGCCCAAGCCTCCAATTTAACTCTGTAAGACTGAACGCAATCCTTCAGGGGAGGAAGTGGTACAGTAGGACAACAGCTAGTAAGATTATTGTCAACAAAGAGGGAGCCGGACATGCAGCATAGAGTCCGATGCTTTATTGACAGGGTGCTGTTTCATTTGGATCATCATCGTACGCAGGCAAAGCAAAGATCAATCGAAAAAATAGTCTAAAATACTGGATTCAGTGCAGCAGAACCTCTTTAATTTTAAATTTCCCACACCAGCAATCATCCTGCGACCCCTTACGTTCAATGGAGGCCTCTGCTCTGTATAATGTGGTGTGATAATTACATTTTATTTGTCAAAGTACACATCTAAGAGGGAAAATAACCATGCTGTCAGGTGGAGTGTGCGTTTCGGAACATCTGTTTACCGCTACAGTACAGTGCACGTGTCTCTTCGCAGAGCCGGTGTGTGTTTGCGAGTGTGTGTGACTGACAAGAATGGGTGGATCACGCCGCCATGACAGAGTCTATCGATCAGAGTGTCAGCGCCGGGGGAAAAGGTTAATCTGCCTGATGCCAGCCCCGCGCCTCACCCCATCTCTGGCCTGCCCTGCATCCCGCCCCAGCCCGCTCCCTCTCTTATCAGGATTAGAGGAGTGTACAAAAGGGCAGAGTATTCCCAGGACACACACTGACCTTCAGTAATCCCACCAACCTGCTGCTCTGCTTATAATTAACATCAGGAACAAAGAGAAAAATCCCAGGCCTGCCTGTGTAGTCTTCCTTTGACTGAGAATGAAAAAGTTACAGTAGAGTTGGAGACTGAAAGCACTTGCTTCAGTGGAATGTTTTGAATGACCAGGAGAGCCTAGCTGACATTCTGGAGGTGCTGACTAGCCTATCCGGCTCCCCAGAGCACAAAACCCCAAACACAGATAGGAGGAACATGCTGAACCAAGCAGGGAGCGGAAACTGTACTTGGGACCAGAAGACTTGACTGTGCATGTGGTGAAAGGAAGGTTGAGCGTGAAATGGAGGACATGTGTGCATGTGTGTGTGTGCACTATTACAGCTCCCAGCAGACCAATTTGAAGTTCTGGAGCTCGGAAAGTGACAACTTTTTGACCTGTTTGAGTTTTTTGTCTGTGCTACATTGACAGAATAATTGCGGGCGGCGGTTCTCGTGTGTCGTGTGCGCTCACTCACCGGGTCCTGGTTCATCTGCACTATGAGCTGTTTGACAGCGTGCAGCGTGGGCTGGGCCCACGGGGAGGGGTCCTGCCAGTGGCGATTCAGGTCAAATCCCATCAGAGAACACCTGCGCAAAACAAACCATGTAACAGATACACGTTGTGCTACAATTAAGGACACTAAGAATATAAATACACTTCTGACACACGGTGGAGGCTTCATGTGGGAAAGCAGCTCTGCAGAATGAGCAAGGAAGTTCATTCAACACATTTATGAGGCATCAAAGATAAACACAATAGACAGTAAAATGTAATCAGGTGCTGTATATGGGCGGGTTGCTGCTCCTGAGTGTTACCAACAACCTGCAATTGTCTTAATGGGATGTTTTTATAGATGCTCCCTGATGTGCCCTGGTTGTTGTCATCTCTGTGTCTCTCTGTATCTGCGACGCTTCCTGAAGCCTCTGTTAATGATGAGGAGCTACTGATTCTGTAGAGCAACTGAGCAGAGCAGCTACCAATGAACAAAATACACATCCCAGGTTAACTGCCATTGATTCTCTGCAATGAGTGTATCCATCGCGGTCCACTCTGTGCTGCAATCTGCCAGGATGGCTGGGTGGTGTTTGTCTGTGTGTGTTAGTGTGTGTGTGAGAGAGAGATTGGGAGAGTGTTGTTGAGGTGAGGGCTATCACTACTCACTTTCTGTCAATATGCTTATCACCACTGACTCTAAAAGAAAGCTAATGAAAATAGTCTTTTGGCAGTCAGCAATATTCCACAATAAAAGATTGTCTATGTGGGGGAGCGACCGAGAGTTCCTGCAACCAGCTTTCGGAGGCAGTAAGCCGGTACCGCCACTAGATGGCACTCACAAACACAGCCAGCACACACACCTCTGATGCTTATCTCAGTGCGCATTAGTATTCCTGGGGCTGAGCCTATTAAGTAAAATGCAATTATGAAGAAGGGAAAGAGAAAAGAGGAAAATAGAGGAGAGAAGGATGCCTACAGAGCTGCAGCAATTGTGCTAAAGACAAAGAGGAGGAGAGGACGGACAGCGAGACCAGTTGAGAGAATAGCCCCACGGCCAAATACTCTCTTTTAACAAATGCACTGCTGTGAGCTATGTGAATTCATTAAGCTTCCTAAAGGTGGAGTTAAGAGGATATTACCCCACCAAGCAGGATATAAAACCATGTAATGTGTGAATTCTATTTAATGTACTGATGCATTCAAATTAGGAATTAATACGTGTGCGTGTGTGTGTGTGTGTGGACGTGTGTGCATGTGTTTACCTGTAGTTGCCCAGATAGACTCCATCAGGATTCAGCATGGGGACGATCTTGAAGATGACATAATCTCTTAGAATTTGAGCTACAGGATGCTCACTCACGAGGAAGTCAATCACACCTGTCAGAGGGATCCATACACGCACACACACACACACACACACACACACACACACACACACACACGCACGCACGCACGCACACACACACACAAAGGAACAGATTTGAAAAGAGGAACGACGACGGTCTTGCAGTTAATTGAGTTTGGAGAAACAAAAGGGGAAGGAAGGACAACGAGGGTCATCATCAGAATCAACGAGGAACAGGAGTCTAAATCGATACAAATGGTATGGAGCTGACACTGATGGAAAAACAAAGAGCACACAGACGGCTGGAAGCCAACTCGCCTCATGCACAGTGACACACACACACACACAAACACACACACACACATAGATAGATGGACAGATAAATGGATATGGCAGGAATGTATCTGACCACTCCCCTTTAAGTCACCTCCACCACCTCCACATTTAGTTAACATTGATGGACTTTTCACAGTCTTCCTTACTGAGTTAAAACACTGGACATTTATCATTGTTTGAGGTGAGGCTGCCCCCCCCTACCGTGCTCCCCCTCCCCTCCACAGACCCGCTGCCTATAAACAAGGAAGTGGAACCCAGAAGGAGCCAACCTGCCCACTCACCTCAGTCTGAACAGGCGGCGGGAGCAAAGAATCATTACATCCTGCTCAAATTGTCTTTTAGGTTGTTGTACTTACTGCGAAAGGCGGGAATTTCCCGAAGGTTTCCCTGTTTTTCACGCTGTTTTATTAGTTTTGAGTTCGCGGCGCTCAGGAGCAAAGAAAACCCAACAATTCCCTCTGATCTGCTCAGATTGCATTTCTTGAGATATTGTATAGAAACACAGCGTCTTGCATCTATTCCTGTACCTCTCAGACATCTCAGGGTGTCTTAAGATGTTGCTCGATGATGCATTAAGAGGAGACATGTTCACGGTTTCGCTGCTGTGTTTTCACCCTATTTGGAGGGATTTAAAAGTCGGTGGAGGATTCATGATAGACAATATACACACTATGTGTGTCCACCCCTTTTTGTAACCATGGCTGCACTCGATTTCGGTGAGCCGGGTCGAGGTGTTGTGTCTGCTCAGTTACTGCTTACTGGGACAGATAATGCACCTTTGCTTGTCCTGCTTTGCCACGTCAAAGTTTCCGCTAGGAAAAGTTCCATTACACGACATACAGACCAGTGGTGGAGCAAGTCAATCACTTTATTGATTAAACAGGGCGGCTGACATTAAAACATTACCTTGACAAATGAAGGAGGCGGGAGACTCTCCCGGATGAACCCGAGCTGTGAGAAACACCAGCTTCTTCTCCCTCTCTGGACTCAGCTGGTCTGTGGGGAACAGACGGAAACAAGGGGTGTCAGACGAGAAGTAAAGAAGAGTTGAAGGGACTCATTCTACATATCCTCAGCTTTAAAATCAATATTCTACATTGGTATTGGAGTTAGATAGACAAGTTGCCTCTCACAGTCCAGTGTGAGACTCTGGGTCAGAACACAAGCTGACCTGGTCTGCCATTTGTCCGCCAGACACACATGAATCAAACATCAAAACCAACACATGGCAAAGAATATTCAACAAGGAGGTGAATTATACATCTACACGGGTCAGAATCAGCCAGCAACAGGTGTGACCTGTCTTCTTTGAATTCGGGTCCGGCTAGACGTTTCTCTCCTCTGCTGTGACTTTGTAGGGATGTTGGACAGATGCTGCGGACTTTGGATGCCTTTTCCTTTACATGTGAGCCACTTAGCTGCTGAATATGTGCATAAGTTAATATACAGTTCATGGGCTGAAAAAAAATGCCGCTGAAAACAACTCAGAGAGTAGACGAGTGAACTGAAGGTAAAACCAAACCAACCCAGTGAGCGGGGGTGCAACATGCTTCAAGGGTTGTATAAGACAGACTCCTGTAAACTGGGATGTGCTGGTTTGCTTCAGACGGAAAACCGAATATTGCTTTGACTACATTATTATCAATTATAATGTTGCAGACATCCTGCAGGGGTCAGATATGTTTGTGCTTCTGACATGCTAGCGTTGAGGTTCACCTTCCACTTAGCATCGAGGCAGTGAATCCTCTCCTGAATCTTTGGCCGTAACAGGCCGCGCCTCGGACAGATCACGAATATGATTCCGCTCTCCTTGTGGCAGCTTGACACCTCGGCCCACCTCCTATATGTCATGTGTCGAAGGAATCAATGCTTTGTTGTTAAAGCCAAATTAACTTCCCACCGTAAAAGGTTACGTTCACCTGTCACGTCAGGTATTCTGAGGATGATGTTTGCTCATATTTTTAATGTAGTCTCAAAATACTGTCAAATAGATTTGGTTCCGTTCATAGAAAGTTTCTCCGTTCTGAACTCCGAACCCAGTTTGGGCAAAAAGCCAGAATTTTTGCTCTTTTCATGGCCGGTGTTTCTCCTCTAATCTGCTGTTGCTAATGGATGAAAGTGATTGTGTGTCTCATTGCTATACACAAACGTAATATCTTATCGATTCTTCCGCACGCTTCTGCTGAGCAGAGAAAATGCTAATTAACAAAAGGCTGTGCACCTGTCCCTCTCCTTAATTCCAATTTAGCCTCAGAGCAGTGTGTGTTCCTGTGTGTATGCGTGCATGTATATATGAGTGCTTAGAGGTCATAAACAACGGCAAAAAAAACATTCCATTTAAGTACTTTCTCCCTGATTTTATTTTGCTTTCCTCTCCCTCTGCCCTTCACAGAGACAAATGGCTTTGCCATTCAGGAGTCTCCGTGGAGCGGGGCGGGCCGCTCGCCGTAAATGTGAGTGCTTGCGGTTTGGCCGGCCGCTGGGTGCTCGGTGGCTGTGAAATTCCATCACATCCAAATTCTACTTTGGCCTCGACCCCAGGCCACCGAACAGGCTCCTGATGCAAGAACACAGCCATGAGAGACACACACACACACACACATACGCACACACACACTGAGGATTTTCTGCCTACAGTGAAACCAGGAACCCAGAAAGTCTTGTGCCAAACCAGAGGCAGCTGCCAAGGTCTCGACTGTCGGGGAATTCAACCATCGTGGCCATGCTACATTTAGTCTCAGTGCTAGTGTGCCCTTGCTGCTTCATCAAAACAATCTCTTCCAGCAGGCTCCCGGAGCTTACAATGGATCCACTGCTTATCCCACATCGTTGTGTGCGTACGTGTGTGTGACGCCGTCTCCTCAGGGCTCCCACAAACGCTCCCCACGTGGTTATTGTGTTTATGTGCCCGGATCTCTGCGTTCCTTCTGCCCAGCCAAGTGTTTTAGCACAAAATTAAGTCCCAATATTCCAAAGGCACTTCAGTACCCAGAGGGAAGCTGCAGGAACCGAGTACCGCAGCTCGGTTATGTGTAAAGAAAATTCACAGTTTTGACTCAGGTGTGAGAGACGCACTGTTTAACACGAAGGTTGAGGGTCAAGTCATGGTTGAGCACTGCAGGCACATTTCCTGACCTCAAGGTGTCGCTAGAGATCAGCAGGCAGCGAAGCTATCATAAAGAAAAGGGGATGAAAGCCAGAAGTCAAGAAAGAGTGCAGAGGGATACGACTGAAAGCTCTTTCTGTGATCTAACTGTAAGAAAAGGAAGTAAACAAAATATAAACATCCTCATGTGAGGAGCAAAAGTGAAATACATTATCAAGAGAGAGAAATAAAGTGAGAGAGGGAGTGAGGGTGTAAGAAACCGAGGAGCATGGAGGCCGAGCGGGGGAAGGGTGGGGAGGAGGAGGAGGAGGTGGCCCCGGTGAGTGAGTGAAAGAAGCTAAATTTATGCCCACACTTCCAAATCAAAGTGCTCCCTCAGCATATTTCTCACCTGCCAAAGTCACACGGTGCACGGTACGGCACATTACTGCTCATTCTCTGGCTGCTCGCCGTCAGGAAATAAAAAATTAAAGGATGTCAAACTACGATCAGCTCTGATAAATATGGAAATTGGCGGAGAGAAGAAAAGTGCCGGTGAAAAAACAACATAAATCTAATGGATACTGAAGGTCACTCCGGAATGTGCTGGTCAGCTCTTTGTGTGACAGCAGGACCGGGAACTTTGGGTTCAATTTCATAAGCTGTGACATGATGCAATTAACTGAGCTCTTCTTCGTGGTCGCTCTTCGGCAGGTACAAAGGAATCCCTGTATAGACCTTCTCCAAGCAGTGGCACGTATTTAAATGCATCCGCTTGCAGAGGTAATTTGATTTAAGGAGGCAGCGGTAGATTCTGCTTACTGCTGAAGATTTAATGTTGCGCAAACTTTAGAAGGCGGAGAGACACTTTAAAGACGGTCAACTCATTGGACGCTGAACTAAACACCAAATGATAAAACTCTTATCACAGTTGTGGGATGTAAAGTGAACCTCAGTATGAGCAGCCAGGTATACAATAAAAAATACAATGTCATGCTGGCCAAAGCTTAATGCCATATTATACAACAAGTCTCCAACCAAGGCCTCTCTTTATCTCTGTCCCCCCACTCTGTCTGCTCTGTGGGTTTTTACGCTGTAATAAATTAGCCTCACTTTGGTGTGATGGCAACAAGACACGCTTGGCACCCTGCTCAGTGCGTCACATCGGGGACGGGCATGAGCTGTAAATTCAGTCACCGGCGTTAAAATTTACACAGAGCCTTGGGACGCGACGCAGCACCGTGTACTGCCCAGCTGAGTGAGCCCCAACAAGCGTCAAAGCTCTGCACCTCCTCAAAGCCCCCTCGCTCCACCCGCCGCCTCCACCCTCTGCCACCTCAAGGACGAACAGAGAGAGGGAGAGGGGGAAAAAAAGAAAAGGGGAGACTGAGAGGGATGGAGATATGCACTGAAGTGCGGAGGGCTCTCAAGTGATAAGAGTGTTCGGATGCCGTTTTCTTCCCCAGGAATTGACCAGGTCCCCTCGCTTTGACAGAATCTGAGTGCGTGTGCATGTTATAGAGTTTGTGTGTCTCAGATTTATTCAGCTCAACTAATAACGGAGAGGCAGGCGGCGCCGCCAAGGCCTCCTCGGAACAGACGACACATCACGGAGGAGAGCAGCTCGGAGAGACGAGCAGTTAAACAGGAAGTCCCTGCATAAACGTGGCTAATTGTCATGAAATGGGGCGATCAGTCTTTGTCTTAACCGATGAAGAAAGAAGAGGAGAGGGTGTTAACGCAGACAGATGGATAGACGGGAATACAGATGATTGATAAACAGACTCAGGTTAGTGGGAGTGATACAGAGGTGACGAGAGAACAAAGAGAAGCACCTCAGGAATCTGCTCCTGGTTTCAAATTCATTTACGTCTGCATATGAGTTTTATTATTAACGACTTGTCTTCCGTCCAGTTTTTTCAAAATAGTATTTTCCAACTGAATACAGATTTTTTTAGAGAGAGGGAGTCAGATTTAAACGTGTGTCGTCTCATACGCGACGTAATGATATGCGTCCTTGACAACCGAGTACAAAGTGTAGAAAAGAGAGGCCAGTAAAAAGGGCAAAGAGGTGAGGGAGGATGAGGAGGGGCGCTGGATGATGCCACTCTAATGCATCATTTGGGTGGAGGGACATCGCACTATGTAGCGTCTCAATGCAGCTTCATCCCGTCATCAACTCATCTGTGCACTCCGTATCTGCCTCCCTCCTTCACTACCTTCTCTCTCTCTCTCCGTCGCGATCTTGGATGGGTGTGCAGCCGAAGAGAGCAATCAAAAGAAGAGATGTGGTTGTCAGGGGCGTGTCTGCATATGTGTGTGTGTGTGTGTTTGTGTGTGTGTGTGTGTGTGTGTGTGAGAGGGAGAGAGAGACTGAGCAGGCCTAGGGAGGGTATTTCAATGGCAGTGTCAGACACTGTGACATAAAATAGGGAGAGTCATAAAGGGGATGAAATATAGAGAGAGACAGACAATAAAGAGAAATGGAGGGAGATAAAAAGACAGAGAAAAGGGTGGGAGCTGAGGAAAACCCTTGAGAAGACAGCATGTAAATACACCAACGGCGAGCCCTCTTAAGTGGAGGAGAAGAGGCGGTGGGATAAAAACCTCTGAGCGCTGTGTGATTATGGATCAATTTGCCGCAATCAAGCCCCCTTATGTCTGGTCCCTGTGAAATTGAGAGATTTCTACTCCTCAAGGGCAGGTGTGATGACAGTGGAGGTCACAGACGACGGGAGTGACGGAGGGAGGCGCACTGATGGAGGTAGAGGAGCATCAGAGGGACAGGAGAGAGGGGGGGGGGGGGCGTTCAGCATTCTAGCCTGAGCTGAAGGGCTTTATAATTATGCTAATAGCGAGGTTGTGGTGGTGAGATGTGGGCTCCTGACCAGAGAGCACCACTGGGAGCTCTCTGTTTGGGTCCGCCATTTTCTGCACTATTCAAATTTCTTATTTCTGCTTTGCCTCACCCGGAATGATTTTTGGGTGTGATCGGGTGTTTTAAGACGTGTGCACAGTACAAACAATTACATGCTGTAGGTTTAGCAATACGCTATGGATGCTGCATGCATCCATACATCCAAAGAGATGTGGAGACATCCTCCGTTACGACCGCTGCATGTTGTGTATAAGGGAACCCACATTTTATTTCATCTTCGGGGCGACCTCCAACGTCTCAGAAGCAGCCCGTATCTCTTACCGTCACACACTGTTTTTAAAGAGCTTTGTTACCGTTAAGCACGAGCACGATAGACGGTTAAAGAGAAACAAAAGACGGCGCTCTGTCAAGTATCAAAAACAATCGTCAAGACGTCTCGCACAAAGTCAGAAGCGGTGACTGCTGAGTGTTTCAAGTCGCTGGTCACAGGCCTTTCTGAAACCATGACTGCTCCTCTCAGGCCTTCAGAAAATGATGACAGGAGGAGGGGAACATAAAAAGAAGGGATGGCTCGTCTGTGCACGGCGTGATACAGAATCAGAGGCAGCCAGTAATAGCCTTTTTTGAAGAATGTGCCACTGAACTTTAAGGGCCGTCTTGCTTGAAAGGACAAGTTACAAATAGGGAGAAAGCAGAGGGAGGAATGATTTCCCAGGGATATGCCCCCTGCAGCGCTGCCCTATCGCAGCACCACAGCAGGACTGTGCTTGTGTGTGCACTGTACACGGCTGTGTGTTGGGAGAATGCAGCACGCTGCAGGAAAAAGAGGGGAGCACACAACATATGGACAAGCAGACTTACAGAACAGTGCGTGAACACCCACACGGGAACTGGAGTACCACTTGAGATGGGAGGGCACAGTTCATTCTTAGATGTGATTCAAAGCAATTTCTCATAGACAACCGACTCTCTCTGACAAAGACAGCGGTCGGACGGACAAACAGACGAGAAGTGTTGTATAGTTTTTTATTACGCTGTCTCTTTCCACCTATCAATAATTCCTGAGCCGCAGCAATACATCCAGGCTGAGCTTTAATAACTACCGTCACACCCCCCCGGCTATGTCTTTCAGTCAGTTCTGTTCAATTCAAACATTTCTCCTGACTCTCATCTTTTTTCTTTCCTCCTCGCATCTCTACAACTTTCCTGTTGATCACTCTCGGGCTGCGGCGCTGTTCAACAGTCTTTACACATTGTCTTGCACAGGCGCTTGCATGCATTTTTGTGTGTGGTTGTGTGCAGTGTGTGCAGCGTGCGGGGCGGGTCGTGTGCGCATTGCGGGTATCAGCGTGGCGGCGGCGACAATGTCATTCAGCAGTTTAGTAACAGGCCATTACCTTGTTAATATCGGCCTAATGGGCGTTCTGCTGCTTTAAAATCACAGTCATGTTTGTGCCATTAGCAACCACTTAGGACTCCTTTCAAATCAACAGGCCACTGGGACACTCGGGAACAATAACACAACAACACAATGTCATAATAGATTCTGACAAAGTCAGATTTTTTTTTTTAGCTGAGGTATTTTGCGTCTGAGCAGCGTGAGCAACAGAATGACCGATACTAATCAGCTGAAGAACAAATGAACTCAACCATGTGTCTCCTTAAGGAGCTTCATCATTGTTATCCTCAGTTGACCCGGAGGATCCCACATCACCACACACTGTCCCACACACAGTTTGTGGGCGCCACTACTGACCTCTGGCCAATGAAGACACCTCACCAATGACATCTGTGGCACCAACAGTTAAAAGACTACACTGATTCCACATTGTTGAGGAAGATAGGAGACCGATTTTAAAACCTAAGAAGAGAGACTGCGAGAAAAAAAGGACTATTTCCCATTTTGTTTCAATACGAGTGTCAAATATAGTAAATCAGTTCAAATAAATCAGAGATAACAAGAGTGATAAATCATCAAACAGCTATTTAAATAAAATACCGCATACATGAGTGACTTTAAGTGTTTCTAATTCTAATTTACTATCTTAAAGAGAAATCAGCTTTCTGTCAGAAGCTTCTTCTCCGCAGTCGGAGAAGAAGCGCTGGGGAGGGAACAGAGACGCGGGTCCGTTTTGGAGCATCAATCATTTACACAGACGTTGGATTCGATTGTGGGGTTTGTCGAGGTCTTTAGTGAATTCCAAAGCTTTCTGTTGGCATATCGGCTCTTTTAATAGGAATTCCATGTGACTCAGAGCATCTTAATTCTCCTTTAGGACTCCCTGACTTAACAGCTGTTTGGTAATAACTGGTTTATTGAGCACCAATAATCAAAGCATCATAACACCGTCAGGTATGAATGAAGTCAAATGATTTTATTTCGCACGACATGTGGTTGTCAAATAAATGTTGTCACGACTGACCTGATCAGACTGGAGTTTGTTCCAGTCCGGGCCGGAGGACTCGGAGTGTGCCAGACTCAGACCGGCTGCCAGTGTGATACAGAGGAGCTGATAGACTTCCCATTATGTATTAATCAAAAACAATTCCATTATTCATCGCTTGTCTTGTAATAATAAACTGAAAATGAATGCTTCAGAATAGCCTCCGTCATTAACGTGAACGTTCCCCAAACCTCTGTGATAATGTGCCGTTAATCACTATTGATGATGCATTTCTGCACCAGCTGAAGAAAACAGCATCAGACCGGATTCCGTTTCACTCACCCGGTGAAAACACATTTATTAGGGGTCGGCTTCTATGATTAAAATAAGGTTGAAATTCCATGAGGGAGCCATGTCTCTAATCTCCCTGTAAGTTAACCTGAAAGGATTTAAATGCAGCGTAACACCTGCAGTTAATACGACTCCCTGATAGAACTGACATCAAATGTCTCAGATAACATCGCTGCTTATCTCTGGAAATTAAATGACTTTTGGAATATCTAAAAGTGTATTTTCGGGATGTTTTAGAACTGCTCAAAGAAATAAAACCAGGTGCAGGAGAGAGTGCGAGCAGACAGACTATGAATTTAAATGAAACCAGAAAACCATCATCTTTTAATTATACAAATAGCTCTGGAGCAATGTGATGGTGATGACCTTTTTTTCCGCTGCTGGATGAGTACCGACATGATATAGCTACATCACAAAGTACGCATTATATACTGTGTGTCTGCAAGGAAAATAAACTTCTACATTTCAAATAAATGAGCACTGAAATGGTAATTGAGCTCATGACTCCTGTTTGCCTCTTTCTCCTCCCATTCCTGATTGGCTCGCCTGATGTAACAACCGCATGCCGGTTGGTTTAGGATTAACGTGGTTGCCATGACAACGCGCCCGTCTGAAGAGCTGCGTTGGAACTAATGCGTGTGTGTGTATCTGTATGTGTGTATACTTTGTTTGAAGTGGCAGGCCTTTTCAGCGGCTTTGATCAGGGAAATGTTTGTAGTGGGGGCAAACCTGGAGAACAAACAGGACTTCAGAGAGATTAGCGATCTGTGAAACACACACGCACACACACGTGCACACGCACAAACACACACACACACAAACGTGCGTACACATAGGCTGTCTGAAAGTCAGCTTTTCTAATGAAATCCGCCACACATAGACAGACAGCTCCTCAGCTGAACCTTCATCGTTCTCATGTAATGAAGCCAAGAGGAGGATACGATAGGAGAAGTAGCCATAACTGCTGCCATCCCTCTGTTCTTTTTTTCTCCCTCGCACACTCAAGGCCGTTGTTTGCCGAAAATACACTAAAAAAACAGGTGATCAAGAGCACAATGTGTGCGAGCGTGTACTTGTGTTTGTGGCGTCCCTGCAGAGACGTTGTAAACTCATCAGCGTTGAGGAGATGCCAGGTGAGCCACTGCGATGTGGCACCTGTGGTACCCGATGCTCCTCCATCATGTTATACTGAGCAGAATCACGAGTGTGTGCATGTCAGTGGACTGTGTGTGTGTGTGCATATACGGGTCACACGTGTGAGCCAGGACCTGGGATTCAGGCGACTACAATACGCCGCCCAGGCAGATTCCAGCCAGTCGCACAGCAGTGCAGCTATTCTCAGGACCAGCAGCAGAATTACTCGGCTCTCCCCAGGGTGGGAAGATAAGTCATCCACTAAGGTTGCAGAAGGTGTTATGTGTCTCACTGCAAGTAGTTCAGAGTTTGAAGAATTGAGTTACAAGGCCAAAACAAATGACACCGTGCTCCAGATCTGAGTCCCTGCGATCGGAGCGAGTTTCAAGTCATGTTCCCCAAACTCAAACAAACACGGGGCATCAGAGAGATCAGACGTGTCAATATTGTGAAGAATTCCATTGAAGAATCTCCCCCGGATGATCTGCTTGAGATTCACAAGGCAGAAAAAGATACTGTGTTAAATTCCACTTACAGCACATCCTCCGAGGGTTTATACACACAAAATATATTACTCTAAAATGTGCTGAAATCACTCATAAGATATTTGTTTTGATGCGGCACTTGTCAGTTTGATGGATCTTTATTCAGGCTGGTCTAGAAATGGTTTGTCTTGTTTTTCAAGGTCATAATAAAAAAAAAAAAGATGAATGCGAATTTTGGAGAGTTTACTCTTATAATAAGAATGTAAAGTAGATGTTCTTGACAAACTCAGACCAGTGTGTTATCCATGTTTTAGCCATGTGCGAGGGCTCCCCTCCCTGTTATTGAAGGAGATCGGGGAGGTCGAGACACGGGGAGGCGAGGTGGCCGGATCACACCCTCGGCAGAGAGCTCTGAGGGAGCAGATTAGAAGACGGTGATGCAATATTAATTGGTGGTGGTGTGTGCCAGGGAGCGCGGGGTTGTCGTGGGTCTTTCTCCCTGAGGAAAGGTTGTCAGGAGCTGGGAGAGACAGGCGAGATGAGTCCCTGACCTTGTCTGTCAGCTGGAGGAGGAGAGTGGGGCTTGGCAAAGGGACCCCCTGTCCCACTGACACTCAGATCAACACTCTGCCAGTCTACAGCGAGCCTGCTGGGACACATCCCGACAACCAGACAGACCAGAGTGACAGAGGGAGAGACGAGGAGGATGCATGTGATCTCCATAGTTGAACAATACTAGCATATGCTAAACCTGATGTATAAAGTAAAGCATTACTTACATTTGCGTACAACAACTTCAGACTCCCCCAATCTAGGGATGTAACCCTCTGCTGTCTTGTCCCTCCTCTCCCTGTCCTCATAACGTCTGTGTCCTTGTCCATCGGTGTGGTCCACCAGCTCAGCTGTATATAATACCACAACGAATTTGCTGCGTGCAGACATTCAGTGACAAACAACCTCGGAGATAAACAGAGCGGGACACTCTCCACTAGCTTGTTTAAAGAGGGCACAGCTTAAATAAGTTACTACTAGTATGCCAAAAGAGACAAGAGGACGAGTCGGTGCAACCGCTATAGCGCCAGAAAACATTAGGTCTTTATCTTGTTCATTCAGGATTACGGTAAATGCAACATGCCGGGCTCCGTGGAGGAGGACGTGCTCCTAATACATATATCAGAGGCTCATTCAGGGCCAAATGAAAAGACGTTTCTCAGTTTGAACATTGTCATGAATATTAGTTTATTCATTTCTACCAATAATCCCGATGAAATACTGCACAGTTCATCTTTGGTTCAGATAAGATCAGACTTATAAGATGGATCAGTGTAGTTTGTTCTCTCTCGCCTCTCAGGGGCTCACCCAACGTGACATGATCAACCTGGACAAGCAGACGTTTGTCCGGAACAGACACCGACAAAGATTATGACTCCAAAAACACAACAGAAACAACTGTTCGGAAGGATTTTTCATGCCTGAAAACTTAATTTCACATTGTGGTGACAGGTAAAGACCGGAGAAGGAACCAGGAGCACATGGGGGGCGGGACACACAAACACTGGACACATGTCACCTTCAATTAACCCTCTCGCATCTGTTTGTCTCTGTCTCTCACACTTCCTTCCGCTATCAGGATCTCAACTAGGTCATGCAGCGCTGCAGTTCCCTACATGCAACAGACAAAAAAAAACACCACACTTGCACAAGAACCAGAAACTTCCCTTTTGTGTAATTCCCAGTTTCTTTTCTTGTTCTGTTCTCTTAAACCATCCCCTGTCAAAACACATCTACTGCATTAAATTATCAATGCTTTGGGCCTCAATAATTCAGGCAAGCCAAAAGTGTGCTATGCTCACAGTGTCATGAAATTCCCTCCAGAGAGCTTCTCTAAGTTTCCTGCTCTGCTAACTCACCGCTGTCAGAAAGGTTGACAACAGCCAATGAATGTAGAACACGAGAACTTCTGATAGCACTGACAGGAACACATTGTTCACCTCGTGTGTACGGCGCGGTCCTTCTTATCAACCCAATCATTTTGGACCAGGACATCCCGACAGGTGACCGACAAGTACTGTCCTTCCTGTGTCTTTTGTCTTTTCGGCCCTGATTGAATTCACCAGCAGGTTATAGGAGCATCAGTACTGTAGGTTCCTCTCATCCACAGGCGCACGGCTGCTGATGTGCAAGCCAGAGACGGAGTGAAACGTCTGACAAATGAGACGCCGGCTGCGCCCTGGGGTTGGCAGTTAACTTTGAAATCATGCATCAATCCAGTTGGCTCTGCTGTCGCACAGCTGCACATTCACCCGGGTGCACACACACACACACACATGCTGTAGATACATACAAACAACATGTAAACAGGAAAAATATGTCACAGCAGAACCACCTCTCAGTGTTTCTGTTCTGCTTCTCACAAGTCTTTTCTCATCCAACCCCAACACCTCGTGTCGGGTAGCTTCCTGCCTCTCCAGCCGCCTGTCCTCCCCTCTTCCTTCCCCTCTTCAACCCCATCTGAGATCAACACCTAGCAGTGTGCAGGTGCAAGGCTGCTGGCAAACTGTCAGCTTGAGTCTGCTTTACTTAAACACACACACACACACACACACACACACACACACACACACACACACACACACACACACACACACACACACACACACACACACACACACACACACACACACACACACACACACACACACACACACACACACACACACACAGCTTGGCTCCAGCACAAGCACTTCCCGCTCAGTGAATTGGTCTCAACACAGCGAGAAAAATCACACACTCACTGTCAACAAGTGAGGGAAACTCGCGGCGAGGGAAGAAACACAAGAAGAAAAAAAAAAAACAGACAAAGGCTCTCTTATTAAATTGCTGGATTTTTTAAATCTTATCGTTGCTCTTCAGTCCACACGGATCCTTTCAACTGGACTGTGAAGTGATCTCAAAGACACAGAACACAATATGAAACACAGTGAAACGACGCGTGACAGCTTGTAAAGCAAACAAGTCCTCAAGTGTTTGCTTTTATTATGCTGTGATCCGTCCATAGCTCTGCAAAATCACCATAAATAGGAATAATTACATTTTCCACTAAAGATTATACTTGATACTTCTGTTGAGATTATGTAACACATGAAGAATAATATAAGAGGTCACATATACACAGATCATTGTAAGAAATGTTACAGTGTTTGAAAAAGGATCTGAGTTCAGCGAAAAAGAAAAAAAAACGTGTGTTTATATATTATTGTGTCACATTTTTATTCATTAAAACAAAAACACAATCTTTTTCAATCGATTGATTCTTTCTCCTCGATTGGTGAGGATAAATTGCCGTCTTCTTGGGATATTTATATCACGCGAGCTCGCTGCAGGCACCTACGGATCACTCACAGTGCACAGAACAAGAGAGTCCACCCACACACACATAATGAGAACAAACCTTTTCTGTGATTGTGAGAATAGACTAAATAGATAAGATTTACATTAAGATGAATATCACCTTTGCTGATTGAAAATTACAATACCGATGATTAAAGATGTGCTGATACGGTGTTAATGTACTGGCTGGGAGGTAATTAGGTATAATAAATGATTGCTCATGCTGCACACACAAACCTGCACACACACACACGCATGCACGCATGCACACACAGACACACATACGTAGACCGTGTGGTGACCTCCAGAGCTGTGAACATGGAGTTGGTGTCAGTCTGTATGGCCCAGGGTCAACTGACAGCTCTAAACAAGACTCTCATTAACACCAGGCCATTAAAAGCGCCTGCCGGCAGGGTGTTTCTCTCTGTGTGTGTGTGTGTGTGTTTTAGACTTGGACTATGGCTCCAAGTTGACATTGAGATGGACGGACAAGTGTCTGTTTGGTCCTCAGCTTTGAATCCGTCAGACACAGCAACTGCACCAAGCACTTAAATACGGTGATGGCAGGTGTTGACGCTTGATGAGCAGGTTGTTAAAAAGTAGAAAGGAAATAAACACAATCGGTCAGGCTGTAAAAATGCTGACGTGTTAATAGTTGCAAATGGTGTGATAAAGTAAAAATAATTGGCTGCACACGCAAGTGTTACAGGAAATATTAAGTAGGAGATTAAGATGAACACTTGGCTTCATGTCAACATGAGATGATGGTTATGGAGGGAAGGCCTGAGTACAACAACCTTCACACCTTAGTCACAACACTGTCGTATTAAAAGTGCTGACGCTGCAAATCAAAACTTCTACTTCAGACAATAAGACAAATAATATTGTATTCATCTCTGCACAGATTCTTCAACAGCTTCTGCTTCGTCAGTGTTACCACTGTATTTCCATTAAAACACAAACTTTTACCTTGTTTTGTGCTGTTGCTCATAATATAACTTAATACTGTGAATTGCACGAAAAGTTGAGAACTTTACTCGGTGTTAGAGCATGAAGCTTTGAGTTGTTGTGGTGGTGAAAATATTGTATTTCAACCTGAGGAGTGCTCAATCAAAATACAGATATTGGCAGTACTTTCTTGAAGAAAAAAAAAATAATCTGTTGGATTTGAGATTGACTGCAAAGTGACAGTTAATCCATAGGGTTTCATTTAATGTTGTTTATTCTCTGGTACAAAAAAAAGCTCCTGTTCATCTGATGTAAATACTCACAAACCTGAGTGTTTGTGTGTGTGTGACTCTATAGAGAGAGACTGAGACACAGAGTTCATATACATTTGCGTGTGTACATTGCCTGCAGGAGTTGCTGGGAATATTGCATAATTTATTACACATAATTAATTAGAGTCCAGCACGGAGAAGAGTTATCCTTGTGGCTGAATCTGCTCCCCTGCAACGCCGTTGAAGTCTTCCTCTCTACTCAGACAGATTCACCATGCCGGTTCAGCTGTATCACATTTTCTTTTTTAAAATTAAGAAGCGAGCTGAAAGGCCAGCGGTACAACATAAAAAGATAAATGAAATTGTTCTTTTTCTCCTCAAAATACTTTATTTTTTTTCCTCTCTCTACCTAAAGCTCATTTTCAATTTGTTTAATCTCCGGGGTTGATTAAAACGTGCAAAAGAATCCAAACAAGGAAAGAACTGTTAATCTTTAATTACAAGGTAAATCAAATCTTTTTTTTTTTTTCATTGGATAACAAAGACAAAGATAAGCAGACTTGAAACATCTCAGGTATGATCATTTCTCGGGGAGAATTGATTATGATGAACTAAACCAACAACAAACAAGAATATAGAATGAACAACCACTGGGCATGAAGTTTGCTTTGAAACAGAGCAAATAATTAAAAGGAATAATGTCAAAGCTGCACTGAAGAACAACAACTGACTAAAACAAAGGCCTCCGGGGGCTTTAACGTATGTAGACGTTATCTTGTAACAGCATGATCTACACACACAGCTCCCCTTCAAAACACTTAAAAAGAATCAAAGGGAAACTAAATAAAAGCTAAATACATGGCAACTTTCAAGCTTGTAACTTTCTACTTGATAAGTTTTGGGTTTAAAACTTTCGTACTATCAATCAACTGGTGGTTGTGAATGATCGAGTGACGGCTTCATGATTCATTTGAAATATAAATGCATTCATTACCTGTCTTAAATTGATTGTATGGGTGATGAACTGAATGCCAGATTGGCAGTGTGCCTATTTATGTTACCAGCCTCCGCTTGAATCATTATTACACCATCCTCTAAAAAACATATGGCTTGAATGCTAATTTAAAAAAGGGGAAATTAGTCTCTACATTGGTAATTTCGGTGCATTTAAATGTTGATATGAATATAGTGAAAACACACCGCTTCACTCTGCGCTCCAACCATCTAGAAGGGAAGCAGATTGTATCGGACACAGATTGATTGCCCTTGAAATCTAACAAAATTGCTTAGCTTGTAACAAGCTTTATTTACTACATTAAATTATCATTAAAATGCCATTAGTGCAATTAGTTGATTTCCGTTTTAAACAACACATCTAAGGTGAGAGAGGAGGAGGAGGGTGCGAGTGAAGGGGGAGAGAGAAAGGACAGTAAGAAGAGAACGAAGAAGAAAGGAGCGTGAAGCAAAGCCAGAGGATGGACGAGGAGAGAAGTGGAAGATATGTGCGGAGAGGTGAGGTGGGTCCGGAAGTGGAGAGCAGTGGGAGATGAATATTAAGCAGCTGTAGAGATTAGGGTGGTGGTGCATAGTGGCACTGTGACAGTGACATTGGCTGCCATTGGTAGCCCCTGCAATCGTGATTCACTAGAACCCGCTTCATTTGGGTCATAATTAGCTTAAATGCTCAGAGAATGAAAAATTCATCATCGCTTTGAATCTTGTTAATTGAGGGAGCCGTCTGCATTAATAGAGGCCATTTGCAAGCTCTGCGTTTAAGTATGTGTGTGTGTGTGTGTGTGAGAGAGCGTGTACACTGATGTGTGCATGCGTGTGTGTCTATCTGGGGGTAAGAAAGCTCAGTTTTGCATCCACTTACCAGAGGGGCTGATGGATTCCAAACATTACCAGTTTTATCGTAGATGATAAGGAATAACCCTGGCAGCAGAGAGAAATTTAATAGCCGCCGCTGAGACTTAAAACTATATCTTATCATACATGCAGTTAACTGACAATGTAGAGGCATGCAGCTGAGTACGGTTTGGGCAGATATAAACTTAGGTTTGCACGGAACAGGGGAAGAAGTGCCACCGGTGGTTCATTAATGTTATGCATGTTGTATTTTTAATTAAAAAACAGGCATAGTCAATCAGTATAAAGGCATTTTTTTGTTAACCTGCAGTCGATTTTGCAGTTAATATATTTAGAAGTTTTATAAGAGATAATATTGGATTCAACATTAATCCTAGCACGTCATGCATGCGTGCAGATGTTCACCATGAGCTTCAGGCTCAGGAAACAGAACTGCTTATCTACGAAAACAAACAAGATCCTCCATTTGATGCTGAATCTCTTATGGTCAGTGCTCTACTGAGGATAAAACTATATGATTTAAATCATGGTGCTCTGAAAAGACCAGCAAACACAATGTAAGGAGCATGATGTGTTTCTCCTGTCTATTAAGGCGGGAGAGGTTAACAGCAGCAGCGATGGCGGCCAGTCGATGCAGCAAGCAGTACAAAATTAAGACTAATGTCCATTTATTTCTTTGCAGTGAGGTTAGAAGCAGCCTGACAGTGCGCAACAGTGAGCTAGCCTGGAGAGAATGTAATAAGGAGCTGAGTTTTGGGTTTAAATTTTAAGTCAGTACCCGGTGAGCCACCTAGTTTACTCAATGCTGGGTGGCTGTTGTACGGAGTGTGTTTCATATTTAATAAAAGAATGCCAGTGTCCTTCCCCTAACCACTATATGTGTGTGCATTTTCCAGCCTGTGGAAACATCAAACCTCGTTACTCCATTGTAACATATGCACGGAGCACACGCACACTGAATTCCCCCTTCCAGACGGCAACAAAAGTCGTTATATATTCACATTCAGAACAGCAACAATGTCATAAAGAGATTGCATTACTGCCACCTATTATGCGGCAGCGGCGTGTGCACTCTCTACATGACAAGCAATGCTGGGTAAGATGAATCAGACAATGCTCCAAGAAGTTCCATAAAAGCAGTAAAATGGCCATATTCATTAGGGTTGTGTGTGTGACATAAATACAATATGTCCCCTTCTATACTGCAGTGTGCGAGGAGGACACAGTGTTTATGCGACAGACAGCGAGGCTGCAGAGCCCAGCCTAGTATGGACCAGCTCAGCCCAGCCCAGCTCGTCCCAGCCGGCACTAATCCATCATCACCACTACTGAATCATCGTGCTGCCAATATAGCCAGGCGGCAATACATTACAGGCATGTGGCAGGCTTTAGCGATAATGACATTGAGAAGTCCCCTTGGGCTGCGGGAAAAGGCTGGCCGCATGACACACTTGCTTACAGAAGCAATAATATATGGAAATGCATCAGTGTGCCAGACATGGGAGAGGAATGGCAAGACGAGGGACTAGAGTTCAGTCTATTCATAAGGAAATAGGGAGGAAATGGCCTTCACAATGACCACTTCCTGCCACTTTTCAATGTGGTCTCCCTCAGTCAGTGATGGGGTTCAGTTTAGATTCAAACCTCTCCAAACAAGCCGTCTTACAAGCAATCTGCTTTGTCAAAACAGACCATTTCTGTCTTATCTTGCTCTCATGCTGCTGAGTTGATATTACATTATGGTTTGGACATTTCAGATCCAGCTCTGCCAATCTGTAGCGTGCTGCGTAGCAGAGAGGCAAAGCAGCAAGTAGGGAAATGAATGAACAGAGACAACAATGAGCTGTTGGTGTCTGCCGTCCCGTTCTTGTAGCTGTAAATGATCCGCCTTGTAACTCTGCAGCCTCACTGCAGATGCATGCACATGAACACGCACACAAAGAGACCGAATTAAAACACAGAACAAAACTATGCTCAAAGCTTCGGGGATGTGATGGCGCTCCTCTCTCTGCCTTTATGCTGTCAGACTCCTGGTGACATGCTCAAGGAAGTAAATCTGCCATTTTACGCCAACTCCAACTCTAATTTCCACTTTTCATTTGAATTAAGGGTTTACAGGGTCAATGTGCACTGAGGAATTCGTATTAGCCTAGGGGTCATGAAGAAATTAGGAAACTCATTTATAACTATAAAAAAAGCATTTAAGGTTTCATATTGGTGTTGACTTTGTGGTTTTAAAATATGCAGACTGAGGTGAAAATAAAATGTATTGAAACGAACTTCCTACTCACTTGAGAGTCCTGAAACTTCAGAAAAAAAAGTCTTGATGACAAACTATACGTAAGACGTTTTCCTGCATTTCCTGCAATTTGTCCTGCAATTCCTCTGATGCAGATTTATAAAGCAACACGTTGATATTATGGGTAAAAGCCATAATCACTCTGGTGGAACATTACATGTGAAGATAGATATCAGACTAATACTTCTGTCTATTAAAGCTACAGCCAGTAGCCGGCTAGCTGAGCTTAGCACAACAAGTGAAAACAACTAAACTCCAGATAGTTTGATTTCAAAATAAAACATTTTTGGCATATCTCTGCTCGTGAAGTGACTAATTGACATTATTACACTTCAAAGTTCGTCAATGTTTAAAAAAGTGAGCTTTAGCTGATCTGGTAGATAGCAACATGAGCTGTTCCCTGTTTTGTATGCTAAGCTACACTAAGCTAACTAGCTGCTAGCAGGAGATTCATTTTTACAGTACAGAGTTTTGGGGATTTATTTACTTATTCAACTCTACAAGAAAGTAAATTAATACAATTATAGATTTATTTTTAGTTTGATTGAAACAGTACTGTTAAAAACCTTTATGTGATACAGATATGACGATATCATTCAAGTCCACGAACACAAATACAATAGGACATGATGACTTTCAGTTTCTCACATGAAAGAAACATGTGGCAGGAAATAGAGAAAAAAAAAAGACGACACAAGGTTTGTGCTGATAGAATAAAAGTCTGGATTTATTTCAGTTTATCTACACATACAACAGGTGTTCCTGAATGCAGCAAGAGAAAACACAGAACAGGATGCTAAGCATCAAAGAGTTGCTCGCATAGCAGAGGTGTGGCCGGTTTAGCAAAGACACGTACACTATTGCGTATACTTGAATGTCGGGTCGCCTTCGGGAGGCTGAAGTAGGTTGAGGGAGTGTTTACTGCAATAGTCTTAAAATTCTTTTCACATTATCAAACCAACTGGCAATACTCCATAAATTAATTACCCTGCCTTTCCCTAATGACCATTGCAATGCAGTTTCACCCAGGCAGCCCTGTGTGGAATCCAACTCATCTAATGAGTATGAGAATGTAGTAGTCCCATGTGGACTTGCCATGTTGACGCTGTCCCCCCCGCCCTTTGATTCAATCTCAAGGCTGTGCAGACACATTCAAAAGGTTTGAACACTTTCCAGTTATCTGTCTCCCTGGTTCGCCCTCCACCCAACAGTGATTTGGTACCAGGTGATAGCTCAACACCGAGGAACACGCAGGAATTAAAATCATACACAAAGCTCTCTGCGTTAGACGCTTGGACCAGAGGAAAAGTCTAGGAGAGAACCATTAAGCAAAAGTCCTAATGAATGGCTTAAGTGCTTCAATGAAACAAACTGCTATGTGTTTGAACACACCGCTCACAGTAGAGAGGAATTCCCCAGCACAGTTCATGTTCACAGATGTGGCCAGAGTAAAAAAAAATAAAACAAAATAATACAAACCATTTTACTGACAGGTTGAGCAAACTCTCTAAAACATTTCTGCTGCAGAAGATATTTGATTAGTCTTCCTTCTGAGGGCAAAATAATCAATATACTGCTCATTGCGTATAACCGAGCCCGGTCCAGACACAGCATGGTGCTGAATCCTGATCTCTCAGAGAGTCCATCATGTACTTACTGCTACATTGATACACAAAATTGCATGACTTTAAAAAAAACAAAAAACATTTTTGATAGATTAACAGATTGATAAAATCACTGAGCTACAGCTGAAACATATGAAGACTCTGAGA
>CAAKHC010005664.1:13849-36313 GCA_901007825.1 Macroramphosus scolopax | reverse complement strand
CTGTATGAGGATAAAAACATAGAAAAACAGCACCATTTGAGGTCCGATAGACAGGTCAGTAGAGAACTGTTTGCTGGTAGCACCGTCACCCAGTAGAAATCTCAGAATGCAACACAGAGACAGAACACAACCACTGATCAACTGCACGACATAGCAAAGAGCGAAGATATATATTCAGACAACCCCTCACGCAGACACCTCTTTACAGCAGCATCTTGAAGCACGTAATAAAACGGATTTGTTCTAAGAATGATATTGTGAGTCGAGGTTGCTTACAAGTTTCATATTCTGTACATGTTGAGTAACCAGGTATACCTTTCCTATAGATTTTCTTTTTAATATACACACATAGTTTACAGTCACTGACAAACAAACACCAGAGTAACAATGAGGTAGGACGGTGAAGTTAGATGAAGTAGAACCGGTTTGTGGATTGTATACAAAGTTACTGATACTTTAAGAAAAATATAGACCAAGAAACGTGTGTCGTTTTAACTCATTTGAAGCAAGTTGAACACTGTATCTGAGGCTCAGACAGTAAAGTGTTTGGTGTACACTTAGTTGTGAACACTGCGAAATGAAGCCATTTATCTTGTCCCACTCACCGACGCTAAAACTGATCTCTTCTCCCAAATCGGCCTGTCAAACAGCAAACTAAAGCTCCCTCACTTCTGCACATTTGACAGGTGTTCACAACATAAGCCAAACAACAGGAGTTCTTATTTTTTTTTCTCTCGATAAATGTGCATTTTTAAATCCAGTCCGTATAAATGTCAGGAGAGTAAGGAACAAGAGGTGACACGGGGAGAGGATCACAGAGCCAGCAAGGTTGTGTGACAGTGAGTGTGCTGGAAGGTTTGGTGGTGTCTACCAGAGCCGCGCTATAGATGCATTAACAGCTCTGCCAAGCGATGTTGGTGTATGTTACTAATATGCTGCTAAAACCCAAACTGACCCTCTGCAAAGTGAATTGGTACATTTGATAGAGATTGACCTTGCCATTGCAGGTTAAGCCAACTCTGGGCTAAAAATATATAGTACTTCCATACAGATTTCATCGGCTAAACATGGTTTTAGTTAAAGGATTAGGCTCAATTGCACTCCAGGAAACCAGCCTTTGAAAGCAAGTTAACATCTCAGATGATGTCATAGCTCTAGTGACGCTCTGTCTTAAAGCATCAATTTAACCCCCACCCCCTTTTGGCATCAAACAACAATGAAACAAACACAATACATGACAATGTGTCTGAATTTCAAACATGTGACTTTGCACAGCAGAAATGTTTTCCTCCTTTTCAACTGCATGTATTTCAAATACATGCCTGCGCATGTAAACCTCACGGAAGGGCAGAAACGGGGATATTTTTAAGAAACACATCAACACTTCCACTTTCTGGGTGGATTAAGATTCACTAAATTCTATTGGGATGGGCCATTTTCTTGTGCAAACTGCTGATTACTCAGCATCCCCTGTCTTTAGCTTGATCTCAGCGTTCAATACTTTGGCTTGCAGGTACCGCTTATTGGTAAAAAAAACACAGTTATCTCTACACATAACCAGCATCTTGACACATCAAGTTACTGCACATTTACTAGTCAGAGTGCACAGTTTCAAAGGGTAAGAATTGTGAATCGTGTTTTCAGGATGGGTTGCAGACGTTCGATTGCCAATTTGCTAAGTTTTGTTCTGAGTCTATGGAACAGTTGTACAATCCAGTTTCAACATCGTTAAACAACTTGTGGGAAACAAGGTTTCCAAACACCCGAAATAAATCTTCAAAGATTTAAACATGAATTTTGGGAGTATTATATATATCTATTTTAATCTACCAAGCTTGTCTGGAGCACTGGCATGTCAGGTGCATATCTGACTGACAGAACAAAGCCATTTCCCATTCCTCATTATTGCCATATAAAACCAATAAACCGATATTCTAAGGTGCATCATGATAATACGATGATTGTTAGGCCTTAAACTAATATATATAGACATTTTAAAAGGACGTATACCACAAATACATTTCTTTAAGATTGAGGAAATTGCCCAAAAAGTTTAAAGTGCATTCAATGCAAATGATTTGTGTTAATAATGTAAGTACATTGTTTTAACAATGCAGATTCTAATTATATCATTAGAAATCCAAGGTAGATTCTAAGTGAAGCTTCTCAAATAGAACATGTTGTCACTATAGTATAATGTATGGGCTCTGTCCAAATCTCGTGTTAAGGGACGCCTCGTCTCTCTTCAGATCACTTTGGCTCGGGAGGTTTTTTTTTAATTTGCTTGTAGATTCAACTGATCCACATTTGGATACAACATCAGGCGTAAAGCCAACAATTCTTATGGAAAATACCATTGAACAAAATGCAAATGTAAAAAGAAACAAGAGATTGTCAGGTAATATGGAATTACAACATCAAATAGATAAACCAGAGCTCGAACAAAAACCTTAAAACTGAAACATGAAACAGTACGAGAAACCGAAAGATCAGTCCGGTGAGAAAATAAAAAAAGATGTGTTCTATGTACACTAAAATATCTCCAGAACATCAGGTAGCTTAACAAAAGGCTGATCTGAGCTTTTGAAATGACAAAAAACAGAAGTACAGAGAGAAATAAACACAAAGAGAATCTAGAGTGTGAAGAGGAGAAAGGCTTGACAGGCAGCTCTGCAGCAGATTCACAGTTTGCCACAGCTAGGTCACAGTTGAGATTTCAATCTCCAGCATTTAGTTCCAGCCTGCAGACAGCCACACAAACCATTTTGGATCAAAACAGTAACACAACCAAAATGATAAAACCCTTTAAAAAAATATACAAGTAAAGGAGGACATTTTCAAAGTTCTGATGGCATAGCGCAGAAGAAATTGTCACTGGAGCAACCTTACTTTGTTCGCCAATGGTGTGGCTTCTAAAGAGGGGCTATTAAGGGGTTCAGGAGGCCCAGACAGCATCAACAACACAGTGGTGTCTCAGACAGCTTTACCCACAGCTAACACTGCTTCCACAAAAAGATGACCTGAACCTTACAGAGCTTTGCCCCTGATTTTCTCCCCAACATATTCCCGTGAAGCTCAGCATCTTCTAACTACACGGGTGAAGGGATAGCGAGTAGCCCAACTCAGCTCTGCTTAATGGTGTGAATCACACAGAAAATAGTGCCAAGCCACCTCTTACATTCTCACAGCAAAGTGCAGGTGAAGC
This sequence comes from Macroramphosus scolopax, assembly GCA_901007825.1. Taxonomy (NCBI): domain Eukaryota; kingdom Metazoa; phylum Chordata; class Actinopteri; order Syngnathiformes; family Centriscidae; genus Macroramphosus; species Macroramphosus scolopax. Next base: position 33,108 of record CAAKHC010005664.1, on the reverse strand, counting down.
TTCATCACTTCATCTTACTATACATTTACAATCACAGCTTCCTAGAAAAACCCAGGGGCATACCAGTCCCTGGTGATTGCCAAATCCATTTAAGGCCTTCCTAGGCATCAGAATGCCCGTACCACTACAGCTTGTTAAACCGTCAAAGCCTACGCAATTGACAGGCTTTTTTTTTTAAGAGAGACGCAGGAATATCCCATCAAAACTTTTCCCTGTGCTCTCTCGTTGATGGCAAATGTTCATAACTGATATATGAACAGAAAAAAAACAAAATATATCACTATAGACTCGACATTAGAGTCATATATCTCATTAAACCTCTGTGAGCCCTCTTTATCATAAAGTGATGGGTTGCGATCGACCTAAAGTTAACGGGAGAACGCACTCAAAATGAATCTCTTGGAGCAACAGAGTCTCTGTTGCGATAAACATTATGGCTGTTAATTAAGACTTATTCATTGGAGACCCCAATGTACCATTCTATTCAGTAAGTACCAACACTACAGTAGTTCTCAGGCAGTCACCAAAACATCCAAACATTCACTGATCTAAGATCAAATGCAAGCTAGCGTTCCCCTCTTTATAGTATCAGACTTCTTGTATGTAGGGAAATAAAATTTTACTTTTTAAAAGTTTGAAAGACTCAAAAAATTATGTTCTGACACAGAACAATAAATTAATTTCACAATCACATCTCGTCTCTCTTGACACAAATGCACGCACCTCAGTAAACCATGTCCTCTGTACCAATCCCACAGTAAAGCATAGAAAAACACTCATACCAGTTCAAAGTTCACATGTGTTCAACATCGGGCTACTGGGTAAAGCTGTCTGGGAGTCAATGGGCAAACTGGGCGGTGAGGAAGGTGATGGCTGCTCAGGTCGCATCGGGAGCTGAGGAGGGGCCTCTTTTGTTTTAGAGATTCACATAATATTCAAATCAATGTGTCAGATCATTGCAACTGCTGCTGCTGTGACAAACATCCTCAGACCACCCAAAATAAGTCCCTTCAATATTCTGTGTACCACGGGAGGAGGGGGGGTGCAGAAGGCGCTGGCGTGACAACAGTTGATCACTACATGCCATCATACGTGAAGTTCTCCATCTTGACTGTTTGTCTGATGAGCAGCTTGGACTCCCGCCGTTCCTCGTTCTTGATGGACTTGTTGATGTCCATTATCTTTTCACAAATGTATTTGTTCACTTTGGACAATCTCTGTGTAATCTCTGCACTGTCGGCTGTCTCTTGGGACACTCTGTCGTAGAGACACTCTGGGGGGGGAGGAGGGAGTGTGAGTAGTTAGACTGCATCAAATTTAAAAGTGATTATCTTATAGACGTCTAATAAATTGAATTATGTTTGAAAGCAGGGATGGGAATTGAGAACCTGTTCATTCCAAACTGTCCATTCCATTGGAATCGCATGCCTCCGATCATATCGTTTATCTTTCGTTGATGTTTGCATACTTTTTTTTAAATTGCTCATCACAAAACGATCATGTGAAACCCGTGTCTACGCTGGATTGAAACTTGCAACAATAAGGAGTGAACGGTCCCACATAGAAAACTGGTCAGAAATCAATTGATATAGAATCAGAACGATAAGAAAAATGTATCAATAAAATATTTTCAATTCCCATCCCCATGTGAAAGACGATGCCCGACTATTTCCCAGCTTACAGAGGTTACCAGCTTACCTCTGACAATTTTCAGCTTGCTTGGTGAGAGCGGGGGTTTGGGCAGGGCGTCTTTCTTCTTTTTGGTGGCCACTCCGGTAACGCTACGATTTTTGAGGGTTTCTGTGCCCCAGATCATGACAGCCAGGTTCTTTGTGAACTTGGAGTCTCCCTGGGTCCGCTGCAGCTGGTGCCACTTCTCCTCCTCCACCCAGATCCCACCACCGAGGTGCACCTGCATACAGGACATATGTTTACCCCAGGGAACAACACTTAATATATGACTAAAAAGTAATTGTATATATATTTCTTGCGGCTCAGTTAAGCTACAGACAACAGAAATAGTAAATGTACACCTTGCACCCTGCGAGGAACAACTATGATAGATCGCACACCTTTTAAAGAGCCACCTTCAGAATAGGTGAAGTGAAAATAAGTTGTAATATGTGTCTTTAAAAATACAAAGACAAGAAATAAAGGAAGTCGAGACAATGTAAAAACATGGATCTTGACGAACAAATACAACAGATGCTGGAATATCACTGTTGCAGTTCAATGTGGTGGGATTGTATTTTATTTGGGAAAGGAATTTACCAGAAACCAAAAAAGCATGGAACACTCATTAAACTCTAAATCTCTAAATTGTAATATTTATAAATGTAGTTCCATGTTGATGATGCTGAGAACTCACTTGCCCGGGGCATTTGTGCAAGGTGCTGCAGGTTTCTGATTTACAACGAGCCATGCTGATGTACCCATTAAATCGGAATGAACCAAGCAGATCATAGCTAGCTGTGGTAGCACATATCTTCACCGGCTCCGGCTGAAACCAAGTAACAAATCCCAAGAAGCACCACTTTCACCAACTAAGAGAAACAAATAAGCTGAGGCCACTGGCTACTTCTAGGCTGGATTACCCCACTATGAACCTAGCCTGTATCCACACTGTCGTTGCACGTTGCATAAGCCTTCACCAACCACTCCAAGCCGATTGCCAGCCTAGGCAGACTGCCCTGGTCATATAGGTGAGCAAATGCCTCAGGGGGTAAATCGGACTCTTTACCTTCTCTACTCTCTTATCACTGTTAAGACTTTAGGCTATCATCCAATTGGGCTTTTCCCTGCACAGCTAATGTGCTTTAGGCCCCTGGCCAGCAGCTTTTTTCTGCCCTGAAGTTAGACAAGATAGTTTTCATCCTCTCTTCTTGTTGCTCAAATATATTTCTCTCTCCGTCTCTACTCCCCTCTCTCTACCTCTCCCACCCTTTCACTCTCTCACTGGGGCTAACCTGTCAGTCACTTTAAATTTCTCTCGTGCAAATAATTAATATGGGGCCCCTGATGTAGGAGAGTTCTAATTTGCAAGTGTTCTTCACGCTTGAGGTGGCTGCAGGCCCCAGAGCTTGTAGTACCAATTGCACCCCTGTCATCAGAGACAGGATGCTGGTTGAATTACAGCGGTGGAGAGACTAAAGAACCCTAACAGGCTAATAAACACTGATGATGCTGGCAGGGCTTGCAAGAACAATAATAATCTTCTCAACCTTGTTTACCTTCTAGGGCAGGGCAGCCAAGGGGTAAAGGACTGATCAACTATGACAGCTTGTTCCCAAGTTCATGGGTGTTAAGAGGAAATACAGCACTTCCTACACAATCAGGCTACTGCCAATGGTCACCCAGAGGTAAAAAGCCGGGGCTAAAGGAGAGGAAACTGAAGGGTTCTGGCTGGTCAATGGGTCACTGGTCATTGGGAGTAGTCCAGGTTTAAATGCCAAATCTGCAGAGCAGTGTCTGATAAAAATGAACCAAATAAATACTGTTTATATATGAACGATATGGATTTACTGAGCATCAACTAATACTAAAACATATTGAGCTGTTCTGGTATATGTTGCAAATATTACTGATGTAATTCAACACTTAATAGCAACATAACACCAGCTGATTTGTTCGGTCTGTTTGATCCATTTTCCTTTTTTTTTTAGCCCTGGCATTTAACAGTAGTATTTTGCATTTCAGTGGTGGGGCAACCGTTTTGTTTATATTTTGATGGCTGATTTTGCCTTCAAGAATAAAAAAGACCAAATAGGTTAAACAGAGTGGAACATCACAAAAACATATGGTAGGTAGCAGAGAAACAGAAGTGATTAGACTAGACAAAACAAAAATAGATGAGAAGGTGAAATCATATTTTGTTTCTAAAAAGGGATGCTGAAACTGAACAAAGACATCCTTTATTCCAGAGAGACTGACCTTCCCATCATTGCAGGTGTACACTGTTCTGGGAGAGGGTGAGTAGCTGGAACTGGTGTTGGCTTCTTCTCTGCACGTTTCCTGGGCCTCAACAATTGGTTCAACCACTTCAGCCTTGATTGTCTGAGTGCCATTGTCATGCATAGGCTCTGGAGACGATACCAACAAGAGAGTCAATACTACAGGCTACAGGCAACAAGTCAATTTCTGTTAACACTTAGAACTGAGGTGTTGGTCATCTTTCCAAAGCCGTAGAGAATGACGAAGAAAAATAACAGCGTCCAATAACATGGGAAAACATGTTCGCTTTAAAAGGCCACAGCAACTTCTTCCCTATGGCATCCAGTAGCATGCGGCCACGCGTTTCCTGAAACAGTTCACAACTGCTTGTTTACATTCTCCCAGGCTTGGCCTAGACCTTCCTGTGCCTCGAGACAGGCCTTTACTTTAGCCCAGTGACTAAGCTGGCTTGGTGGCTGGCCACGCTAATCTCCAATGTAGCTGATGAGTTTTAATATCAGGCAGTGCACTCCATCCCGTGCCCGGCAGCACCCCAGGGTGCTCTAATCTTTAGCTTGTCCATTAGATGGTCTAGCCAGCAGCCAGGCTCCTCTGTCCAGATCTACATGGCCGCCGAGGTTAACACCAGCATCTGGCGAAGCTACATATTGTACACTGCCGTGCACTGCAATAACACCACTTTTAATCACACTTACCATGACAGAGCATTTTATTCAACTCTATATATTGGATTAAGTACTGAACCTATTTAAATCCATTTGCTGCATTATAATCTCATTGTTGGGAGGGGGCTTGTAAAGCCCATGTAGACATTACCCCTGAAAACACCTGAAGCCCACAAATAGTTCTCCTTAATACTTGAATGGGAAGGATTTAGGGGAGGCAATATGCCCCCTCACTACGATGCCATTTTTCCATACAAGCGTAACAGTAAAAATTAAGCAGATATCTGAAATTACAACGGGACGCAGATAGGAAATAAGCTTCCAACCAAAGATATTCAGTTAGAAGCTACAAAAGTACTGAAAGCTGAACACAGTTTTTAAAAACCTGTTGCCTTTCGCCACACACTTGTTTGAGGGGAAGAGGGCCTACCTCCAAGCAGGCCATCACGCAGCCCGGTTGGAAGATGGTTTGGCACGCTTTCTTCCCACCAAAGAGAAGTTTTGGCGAGCTTACACTGGCAAATCGGCGCGGCCAAAAATGCCAATGGAAAGTGCCTGACAAGATGCCACTAAATCGTATACATTGGTACCTTAAAGCACAGGGCGCTTGCATGTCAAAGGTCATGTACTGAATTACTGAGGTTCTGAGCCCCTGAATGGCAGTTTTAGCACTAAATAGCTTCCATGTTTCAAAACCAATTGCTTGGTGTTTTTTGGGAAAATTTCCAAAAGTGGTTCATAAGGTTAAAGGTTACCAGTGAACTAGGAAAAGCAGCAGTGGTATGTGTGCTGGTGTGCATGCTCCTGGTCTCTCACCACTGCCCAATCTCATGAGAAGTACATCCTGCAGCCTTCGATTGAAGTCCCTCAGTTCTTTGACCTCTGTCAGCAAGCTACCATATTCCTTCAGTTTCTTGGCCTGCTGCACCAGCTGCCTGCGGGTTCTCTCCAGCTCCTGCTGCAGCCTCCTCATGTCCTCCTCCTGTTGCCTGTAGCTGTGAACCAGCTCCTCATACAAGACTCTAGGGACTACAGCTGCAGCTACTTCAGACACACAATCAGTGTCCACCTCAAAATGCTGTTGTTGCTGCTGGTGATGATGATGCTGCTGCTGACGCTCTGCTTCCATATCGTCATCTTCGTCATCTGCATCCTCTCCTTCCTCGGCCAGCCGATCCTCATCAAGATCCTCCTCCCCTTCCAGACAGGAGTTTGCTGCATTTCGTTCTAGGCGAGCCACTACAGCTGCTAAGCTCTTGGAGGAGTTGGTAAGTGGGCGTCCATGGTCCTGAGATAGGGCCTGTGGAAGACATTGACTGTAAATTACATTTTTTATTAAAGACAAAGTTGGAATATGGGCATGATATAAAGCAGTTGTAGTAGCTGCACCAGTCACAAAATGCACTTAACATGTGACAAGATGTGATTCTACTCCAAATTTATAACAGACTGGATCAGAGGATCAAGTCTGTCCGTCGTTTAGTAAAAACGACGGACAGACTGCAAACAGTGTGTTTTGACCATGTGAGTCTCAATAGGACCTGAGTGGAGAAGAGTCACAGAGTTCTCTGATGAGCCGCTCAGAGGATTTGTCTGTGAGAGGGCAGCTGTCCAGAGTGCTGAATTTGTGTTAATCCAGCATATGGTAAAAACAGTGTGAGGGCTGGTGGGTGTCAGCCAAGTTTATGGAAATGTGACATTGTATCATCAATAGAAATATTTAAACACAAGGTCTTAGCTGACAATGGCTTTGATGCATAGTTGGCTCACTATTGTAGACAAAATGCACTATTGTAAGCTGCTTTGGACAAAGGTGTCTGTTAAATGACAGATGTAAATATAGATATGTGGCATGCAGTTACTCATGCACCAACATATACAAAGGGTTGGTAACTTTTTTTTTTCTCTTTTTCAATTGGTGAAGAAGCACAGAGCACTGTCAGAATGTAATAAAAAGTTATTAAATAATGTTTTTCACTTTGTTATTTCTCTTACGATAAATAATTGAAAGAAAGGAAGAACTTTCTCTTCCAAAAGAATAATTTAATTTTGTTATCATTAGATTGTGAAAGTGAATATTAAAAACATAATCATGGGCTGAGTGAGTTGGTATATGACAAAACTGCTGTGAGTAACATTGAATTGGTACATTGAATGTTGGCCTACAGACTTCTGCCCCAAAAATACACAGCTGTTAACTACTTTAGAGGGTCATACCTTTTTATGCCTAAGTGGCATCCTCTGCTCTCCAAAACTGTTCTCAAGAGAGTTTCCTGAATTCTTGATGGACATCTTAGGAATTTTCATCTTCTTTTGCATTATACAGTCTTCAAATTCCTCTACAGTATCTGCAAAAATCAGAAATACAGGCAAGCAGAAACTCAGCAAGTTTTCGAAAAGGTGGATGGTTGTTTTTTTTTCGTCTGAAGTACCTACAGAACTCTTTTCATCCATTTGTCCATCTCCGGCCAAGGATGCCTGGTCTCTCCATTCTGTTACATTGGTAAGATATGTCCTAGCTGTGAACTAAAATATCAGCTCCTCCTGCCAATACAGCGTTTAACATAACTGACGCCGAGAAGGCGTTTGTTCCATCGGACAGGTTTTGCAGCTTCCAGTCGGGGATTAGTGATGTCGCTGGTTAAAAATCGAGTTGGCGAAACGACCGTGAACAACCGTTACTGTATTTGCAGAAAATGATGTCACTTGCACACTTCATTATGTTAACATGATGTGCCGTCATGCTACAGCACAGGTTGCTATGTACTAGGCAGGGTGTGCGAGACACGGAGAAGACTGCAGCACCACATCATCTTTGTAGCACAAACCTACGGATAAACCAGCAAGCAAGCACCAACAAAGCTGTCGGGGTAGCGCCTCCACATTAACAGACCTCTACAAAAACTACAACAGCACGTCAATAGACTGTCATATGTGTTTACAATGTTGTGACAGCTCTGCATGTGCACGCATTTATCTGAGGCTAGCATGCTAAGGAACAAACACCAAGCTAGCGGGCATTAGCTACATGTTGTAAACAACCGTTTTCACTGGCTAACGTTTAACGCCATGTATTTAGCGAAACATACAGCTCTACCTTATCGAAACAACAGAGACAACTTTAGGATCAGACATCATGACAGTGAAATCTGAAAAGCATAGACGCACATAAGGTGTGACTACATGTCTAACTTATCCTAGCATACTGAACTAGCATATCTAGCTAGCCACAGCCGAGGACGTTGTTGCGGCTATCAGTGTCAGTTTCCAGCTGATCACGTCTTGACAGATCGGACAAAAGGAGTTTGTTTGACACGTTTCCGAGTTTCATGCACGTCAACGTTACTTGGTCAGACAGAGAAAAAAAGCATCACCGGGAGAACAGCGGACGTGCGAAGAGGGCAACTTACCTGCAAGGGCAAGGATCTGCGCTTCGCACGGCTGGCCTGCGCTGCCATTCTCTTCAGTTCTGTGAACCAGATACACCTTCTGATTATCAAAATCTGTTCTGTGCAGAGGTCTGAAATCTTCCACATTTGAAACAGGCAACGCGTAGCACATATCGTCTTCAAAGAATCTAACAAAAGCATACATTATTTACTTCTCTTTGGTCCTGCACTTTGGATATGGTTGACAGTTTTTTCTCACAAAGTATTAAAAAATATACACATAGGGGGTTGAGGATGGTGTCTGCGCTCAGCTACTCTTGTCTGGTCCACATCACCAGTGCAGATCATCAAGGCATTAGTAATAGAATAACGTTGTTTTGAACAAGTATTAAGATGGACAATAATTAATTAGGAATTTTGATTAAGTATTAATCAAATGTGCATATATATTTTTTTAAATGTTATTTTAGTTTTTGTTTATTTTTTTAGTTCTATAAGACAAAACATTTGTTATGACATAAACAAGAATCACTCACCAGACACACACTCCTCCTTACACACACAAACAAATTTGCGCCAACCACAACATATTTTACCAAAAAGAGATATTCATATGGCAAATATATTTTAAGAGATTTGGCTGGTGCTGAGTCACTTATCATACAAACAACCATTAGTCCTCACTTTGTCTTCCTCAGGAATATAGAAGACAAGAAAAGCCACTAGGATGATTACCTGTCTGGTCAGATTTCATTGGTCGGTCTGTGTGTGCTCCCCTGCGTGTGCCCTTCTCATCTGTTCTTTGTATCACCCCAGAAATCCTTAAGGCCAGCTGACAGAAATTAACTCTTTGTTATTGTGAGACAGCCAGGTGGATATACAACGGGACAGATTTCTTTCTGTTGTTATTTGAATGAAGAGCAACACAGTCGATTAATGGCACAAACAATTTCGTTCTGCTTCAGCTGCCGTAATTGAAAAGTAATTGATGCAGAACTATATAGAACCTTTTTCTCTTCTCCGATATTTTAAATCATAGTTTCAGGCATTTAGTTATGATTAGGCCTGTTTCAAATGCCATTCCCCATGATGTTTGTTCAACGTGCTGGTATCACCAGTCTTACATGCACACAAGAGAATTTAAAAAACAAACAAAGCAATAACACTACCTTTTGAGGCAGAGCCATGCCTTTCTTGTATATCAATGCAGTGCTGCCTTGGCCGAGCCTCACAAACAATAACAGGAACAAGAGTGATAGACAAGAGACTTGGACAGCTTCCAAACAAGTCAAAGGATTATTGTTAATCTAAGCTTCTGTTCAATGGATCTCCTGTCCTCAAGGCTCGGCCTTTCAACATAAGGCTGCTCAGTTTCTGAAGTGGCCAGTGTTTAAAAAGGAGACACCCCATTCTTACACGCTTGTGTTTGTACAGTCTGGAGAACTTTATTTTACACCACTTTCTCTTATGTTCATATATTGCATAAGTAACATTTCTGCATCCAAATGTCAAATAGCTTCTTATGTTATGAATAATCTCAAAAAAAAGTTTTTATTTCTCACCACAACTCAAAACAATCTTCAAATGCTTCTCAGGGGTCCAGATCCAAAGACCATCGCACATTCTGATTCTATATCTGCAGAAATGATACAAAAAGACAGTCACACACTCAAAATACACAAATATTATCCAACACAAAGAACAATAAACTCGCAAATGGCTACATAAAAACACAAAAAGACTACGCAAGACCATCATCGAACATAATCATTTACAGATTTCACACTAAGGTGCCTTTGCAAATTGTCCATTTGTTGATTAATGGGAGGAAGTTGCAGTAACTGCAGCTGCCACAATTAGGGACTTTCCTGATCCTCGCCCTAGTAAATCATCATAAACACGAATTATAACAGTAAAATAAATATCTTTTTCCGCCACGGCATAATTGATTCATGAATTGCACGCCATACACAGTAATGTTATCGTTATAAGTGGCTCATGCCAGCAATCAAGCTAATGTGAACAGTAAAGTTATTATTTTACAACAACATGCTCAGATTAGTGGCAGCTACAGTAACTATGTTGTTAGTTGTGTCGTCTAAGGGTAATTGATGAAGTTAAAGTCGGAACTCAATGAAACAACATGAACTGAATAATTGGGGCTAAACATAACAAGGGGCGAAACAATAATACATTACCTTGACCTTGAGCATGATTCCTGGACTGGTCAGGTCAGATTCCTCAGCTGTTTAACAAAGAAGACACAAGCTTGTTCCCACGATGTCCAAAGAACGCACTTTGTTGAAGAGACGTCAGAAATTACACGCCGTGTGTTTAACAAATATAGCCCATCTTCCTCACAGAAGTTATTTCTTTCTCTATTGCACTGCTTAACTAGCGCTGTTTGGCTTGTGGCCACAGGGCTTGAATATGTGTGCAGGTTACACTCCATCTCCACAAGAAGTTACACACAATATGTAATCATAGTATATTAATTAAGAGAAAACGGAAATCAATTTCGTAATGATCACCAGTAGTGTGTACCCATGCATCAAGGATGTACGATATTACTGGTTTTGCAACGGTATTAAACACACCCATGGGCTACCCACTCAGGTCTCTTCACATTTGACTAATTATACTCCCTTTTAGGATCATTTGGGTGTGTAAAGAATGATGGCTGAATTCCATTTTTATGCTTCGGTTCAAGGGACCTCGCATTACGCATTCTGGCTCATTGTCTCTCATGGCTTACTGGGAATAGAACTGAGCCATCGTTTATATTATTAGCAGCACTTGTGCTTTTCCTACCATGACAAGTCAAAATGTCTTGTGTGGGAAAAGCTAAAAAGCAGAAAGTCTACCGAAGACAATTTGTATCACAATTTGAAAGTCACTGCTTCTGATTGTTTAGCGTACGAGACACAGTGTTACGTATGGTACCACTCACTTCTACTACGGGAATCAAAAGTTCAACTATTTCAATAAATCCAATGGGCTGTTTTTTAAATTGTTAGTCAAGCACCCGAAATTGTTCTAAATTGTGGGCATATTAATTATCTGACAATAATTGAATCTGTTGGAATAATATTAGTGAGGGACAATAATCATGATAATATTTTTTTGTTTTATCTATGGGATAAAGACTGGAGTCAGGACAGAAGCCAGACATCATGTCCTGCCTATTAGCTCCACACTGCCAGGCTCATCTATCTTAATTGGTCATCCATTAGCCTGCATTAAAGGGAGACACGGGATAATAGCAGTAATGATGCTGATGATGGAATTACACTGCGGGAACACACGTCATCATTGCGGTGTTGCTCCTGGAATCATAAAGAGTTCCGACTGACAAACAGACGGTTGGACAGAGACGTAAATAAACAACTCCTATATATGACCGACGTATGTGTGTAAGTACCATATAAGAAGCTTACAATCAGTATAGAGGAAGAGAACAAGAAGAGGTTTAGGTGAGCATGTCTACAGTCCTTTGAGGTGTGTGAATTAACTTTACAACACGCTGACAGCCAATTTAAGGCAGCACCTGTGCTAATCTGCAGGATGGACAGATGCTGGTACAGGTGTGTGTGTGTGATGATGGATGGCAGCGGCGAGCAGCAACCTGAGCAGCGGCATACAGACGACAGACCAGGTCATGTGACGATGCCAGATATTGGTTAGTTGGGACAGAGGGATCATTAATGCAACTTCCTGGAAAGATGCTTTAAGAAAAGGAAAGCAAGGGAGCAAAAATATTATATGGATGTCTGGTTCCAACGTGACGAATTCAGAGAAGTATAAACGTCTTTTAAAGGCAGCGTGCTGCTGCGATCAATCAAAACTGTTTACAGTCCAAGAAAATGCCGTTTTCCTATTTGGGTTGGAGGCATCTCACTAGTCTTTCTCTTATTATGCCTCTTAATTAGATCCGCATGAATTACTAATCACCCATGAAGAAGGCATTCACCAATTTAAAAAGTGATAGCCCATGAAATGAACAGCACAGTCGCATACAAGCACATCAGTTACTAATGCTGCAGGGCCTGAATGCAGACCTTTGACTGAAATAGAGCAGCGGAGGAATGAAAGGGGAGCACTAACTGACACGCAAACCTTACTGTGAATAAATCCTTCATTAACTATTTAGAAAGGTATCAGCGCCGGCCCCGCCATCATGCTGCGTGTACTCAGTGATCCACCCAGGAGACATTGATCTTCCTCATCAGGAACATAATGACCACCAGAGAAATACTGATCATATTTCAGCACCAGTCAATTCAGTTCATTAGGGCCGCTCTACCTCCTGCTGTGGCTCTGTATTGATCTTCCCAGTGTCACCAGACTGTTATTTTCTGCTAACTAGATAGGGAATTCACAAAACGGTAATTTATACAGTAGAAAAACGCCAGACGCACAATAGACGACATGGAACAAACACGCAATAAAACATAAAAGAGTGAAGATTGCCCCATCTGTGTGAGAGCAACGTGCGCTGTCTGTCACTGTGCCCTTTCTGCTTCGCCATCAAATGTCAGACACGACACAAGAAATCCTGAAAGTATCAAGGCCTGGGTTTCAGAGAGAATTTTTCTTATTCCTCTAATACCATTTTCACCGTCTCCTTTCCTCTAATCTCCACTTATCTGGCAGCCAGGTGAGCTGCACATGGCTGGTGGGCAGGCTTTGGTCTGGGAGAATATAGCTCATCCTAATGGTATCTGTATTCCCCTTCCTTCTCTTCCCTTTGCTTCTCTTCCCCTTTCCTCCAGGGCAGCTGTCAGACAGAGACGGAGGCAGCCAGAGAACTTTTTATTGCTGCTGTAACTGACAGCAGGGAGCCGGTGGGATTGGCCGAGCAACCAGCAGCCACCCGTCATGCAGAGGGGCAGCCAGGCTCGCAGGTGCACAGCATCTGACAGATAATAGCAGATAAAACCTTGGCCAACCGGCGTTTGCTCCTCGCCAGGGGATAGGGGACCCGTGATGTTGGTGAGGTGGTTGAGGGGTGGGTGGTAGATAGGGGGGACATGTTGAGGGACAAAGTGCATTGACAAATAACGGCCTTTACTTAACTACCGATCACCGATACAAAGACCCTCCCACACACACACACACACATTACTAAAGGACAAGCAAGGTCACAGATTTCCAATCCCTCCACAGAATCATTGCTGCATCTTACGGTACATTTGGAGGATGTTAAGATTAATTTGCAGCTTAATACAGAGGGTTGATGCAGCTGCTGTTTCTGAGGTGTTGTCCTGTTAGTTATTCATTCTCGCCAGCTCTTCCTGCTCTTTTCCTCCTGCTCTAATTTCAGTTGGAAGAGCAGTGATTCCTCCAAAGTACAATAAAATGCTTTTATTACCTGTCTATTTCCCCTGTATCCTTGTATTTACTGTATTTCCTATATTTACCTTAAGTGCAAAGGGGAGCAGGTCTTTATTGGAGGCAGGCTACTATTAGAGGCAGGTCTTTATTTTATTTGAGAAGTATATTTGCTCATTTTTTTGAGCAGTTCTGATCTGCTTTTCTTGACCAACCAGCCTGTAAAGCTGTGAACGATAGGAACGCTGGCAAAGAGAAAGGAATGTGAAAAGACGTATTTTTCTCTCTCCTCTGCCCAGCTGTTCTTGCAGTCAACCCACTTATTCGTTTTCTGGCTTTTAGGGTGATTACTGTTCGAGTCAACCACGCCCATGTCACTATATAAGGCCCCCGGATTGTAATTGACTACCGTCCTTCATTTGAGGAAATACTGTTAATCAAAATATGCTTTTCATCTCAGCAACAGTTTCTTCTATTAAACCCTGAATAAACTCTCTTTTGCCAGGACACACAAACACAAAGTACGTCACATATCATGCTTCTCCGAGGCCATCCAGATGCAGCACTCCAGCTGATGTGACAGCAGGCAACACTGCCTATCTCTCTCACTGCTGAGACACATTTAGTTCTGGGAAGGAGACAACAGTCAAGCCGAATCTGGCAATCAGTTGTTATAGTGCCAGAGACACACAGCCGTACAAAAGTCCACATCTGTTCTCCACTGCAGCGGCTAAGACACAGATACAACACACTTTAAAGGTGCAATATGCTTTACTGTTCTGCAATGATTACATTTGCTGTGGCTCTTCTTGCTGTTGAATTATTTCAGATATACATACGGTGAAGGCAGCAAGCTGACCTGAATTATTATAGTATGTTCACTGTGATGTGTCGGCCTGTGAAAATCTGTCAGTATCATTCCTCGGGCTCCATCAGAGGTCGGTTCAAAGTCACAGGACAGCAGGACAGCCGGGTGGCGTAATGAGTAGGATAATTTCCCAGATTTAAAGGACTTGTTCAAGCATCTGTTGTACTGAGGTTTCCTGGAGAAAAACAAACAAACCGGGACTGCTGTTCTGCACAGGAGCTGAACCTGGTGGCTGACCCAGCTGTGGAAAGCAGGGCAATTAAAAGTAGAATTTCCCTACAGAAATCAATAATGTATCTTTTTTTCATTCATACATGCAGCGGTCTACATACATTCCCGCTGGGCAAACATACTACACATGGAGTTCTGACAGAGTGAGACACAAACCAAACCAGTACGACCTTGACCAGGGCAACAAGTATCTCCTGGCAAGGTACTGCGGAGTACAAGCTTTGTGACATTGAAGGGTCTCATGTGATCAATTTAGCGGAGTGACAGGTTATCATATTAACATTTTATCTCAACAGGAAAGCTTTTCCCATTAGTGTTGGGTTTCCATGAAGTTAGCAGGCCACCCAGAAACACACATATTTAGCATTCTATACACTCTGAAGAATTCAGTAGTGTGTGAATAACAGTGATATAGTGGTTGTTAAGAGAGAGAATATCCTGACCAACAACACACACACACACACACACACACACAAACTCAATCCACCAGCCATAACACGGCGACAGAGTGGCATCAACCCCTATTATCTAGTCCCTACGCCGCGGACACAAAAGGCTCCCTGGAACAAAAATCCAATCAGTCCTCTCTAGGAGGATTTGCTCCACAGCAGTGCTCAGCAACACTGGTGGCTCTGCTGGTGACAAAGAAATAATCTCAGAGCCCACAGGCTGTTCACAGCCTGTTTACAGTCTTCGTCACATCAGCCTTTTAGAAAAGGGACAGACAGACTCTACATTTCTCTGTTGTTATTTACTGTCCTCTGAGTTTAACGCTCTCTCTCTCTCTCTCTCTCTCTGTCCTTTTCCGCATGCAAAAACAAGAAACACATGGTTGATTGTGTGTACAGTGCGTGAAATTACCGTATTCGAGACACAGGGAATATTTACTCTAAGCATTTGTATTATAGGCTTGACAAAAAGAACCTTCAGGCGTATAGGCTGGAGACAGGTTTTTGAATAATTGTTTGATGACAAATATTTTCCAAATAATTTCAATATCGCGCTGCCCCGTCCTCCCCTCCCTCCCTCCCCCCTTCCTTCTGCCTCCTATCTCTCACAGCCCTCCATTCTTTGTCTGATAAATTATCACACTCATTCTCCATTCATTAGCATGCTGCTGTTTATTTAGCCACGCTGCTGAGAAGCCTTCAACAAAAATCAACTGGAAAATACTCAATATGAGGCGGCTCGTGTGCCCCCCCTCCCCCCTCCCCGCCTCCCTCCCATCCACCATCTCCGTCTTTGTTTGTTTTTATGTGTCTTTTTCAGACCACATCAAAATGGAAGCATAGTACCCCATAATGAAGAGGAGGGAGATGAAATATGCAAATTCACAGAGAAAGGATATAATTAGGGCAATAATAGGAAGTGTTGTTTTCACAGCTGCTCATTTACACAAAAGCCTGATAGTACTTTTTGTACTTTTTTTTCCCCCCTCTTTCATGCTCACTCCCTCCCTTTTCTCAAGGCGCAAAGTCTTGTGCTCCACAAAAAAAAAACAAAATCTCTGCAGGTTTCCAGTCAGTCATTCAAGCAGAAATCCAAACATTTGGAGATTTCTATCAGCTCAGGTATGTACAGCAGGCCCGGATAGCGAGCAGGAGGCTGCATACAGCGTGGCAGGTTGTAATCAGACCCGTCTGTTCACCTTGGACGGGTCAAAGATTAAGGAAAGCACAGAAGCTCTAAACGCAATTCCAATTTGAATTGACACCTAAATGTTGTCTGCTTGTCGTGCACACTGTCATGCTGTTGAGAAATTGGGAAGAAAATGTAGTTTTAACACTTGCTTGGATGGTAAAAGGAGAGGCAAGGTCATAATTGGTACTGCGTCTTTGTTTCTTAACTATGTGCAGACATAGAAAGAAGTGAAACGCTGAAGAGAAAACCAGCGCTGGAACAAAGAACGCAGGTTTCTTCCATTTCAGCCGAACTCAAACAGGAAACTGGTCAAACAGATGAAAGCGTCTCGTGAAATCGTGTTTGTTTAGAGCAAGAAAGGAAACCAGCACGCTTTCATTTATATGCAAGAATAATACTCTGTCACAGGGGTGTCTTCAAAGCTGACTGGTCCCACCACAAAGACACGTAGAGAGTCTTCCTGTTGGTGAAGAAAGCGTTTCACAGGGAGGATCTTGCTTCACCGAAAATGGACAGAAGTCAATGAGTGCAACCTGTCAGACGACCAAGACAAATATTAATAAATTAAAAACAATAGCACCATAACAGCAGAGAAATAAATACTTATTGTCTCCTTATTGTTTGGAGGGCTGCCCAGCGACTCCCAAATCCAAAGAAATTGAACTTATTAAATAGCTTGGACGAGGCCCGGCTGGCACATTGTGTCAATATGAAAAAAAAAAATCCACATGCAGTTTGACCTCCCATTCACACAGCAGACAATTTAGTTTGAGGTAATCCCTGACTCACATTGGTCTTTTCTGATGTGTGTTATGCAAATAGTAAGGCACTCTAAACGCTGGCACTTACCACCCGAGCCAGCAGGGCTCATGGGAGGCTAAAGATTTGGTCTTCAAGGTAACAGCATGTCACGGACTGGTTAGTATTCACAACACGACTACAAAAATTATTCAAATGTGATTCTTCCTGCGCGTACAGTTGGTTGAAGCTTGTTTTTGTTAGTTTTACAAGACAAAGAATGTCCCTCTGCTTCAGCTCTCTGCACAAAGTTTGTGTTTTCTTGTTTTAGTGGACGATAGTTAGCTGAGTCTCTTTGTATCGACTGTCTATCAACAACTTAACCAAAGCTCCTTTTGTAGCCGAATGGCATGTGTGTTATTGACTGTTGCTCCTAAGTTAAGTGTGTTTAAATTGTGACATTCAGATAGGAAACCATTAAGTCTTTTCTACTGGTGAAGATCAGCAAATACAGCTGCAGCTTATTTAAAGAAGTGATTCTGAATCATGCGACGAGCGATGTCTCTGACACGCTGCGGCTCTTTTTTACGTTCATTAAATTTATTTAATACCCGACATACTAGAAAGTTACAAATTAACAGTAATGCCGGTGATTTTGTTTAGAAAAACAAACGTCCTGTGTTGTTTCCATGGGAACAATGAGGGTAAAATCATTATGTTTCTGATCATGTAGCAGCCAACAGGTCCGTGATGATAGTTCTGTTCAGATTGTCTGTGTCCTCACGCCTTTAACACGCTTGAGTCACGTATGTAATACACAAAAAACATATTTTAAACACGAGCAGCTAACGGGAAGTCCTCCGTAATATGTACAATGGTTCTCTGGAGAGAGGATGACAGGAAATGCACAGACTATCTGCAGACGGAGAGGAGCTCTAATGAATAACATTTCTATTCTGTTCTGACAGAGACACCATGGAAATGGAGACACAAAGAGGGAGGTGATAGCAAAGTAAAGAAGAAAGTGAGAGGAGAGATCTGAGAACTGCCTATTATCGCCACGTTGCTTCATTGCTTTTGACAAACACACACACACACACACACAGGCTGCAAACATCTGCGCGCAAACCTCAACATGTGTGCACCAGTTCAACCTCTCACACACAACCGCCCTCTCAAATCTGCTCGGATCTCATGAATATGATTGACCTTTTTTTTTTTTCCACTGTAATGCTGAGAGCGCATAAAGGGGGGAAGGAGAAAAGAAACAGAGGCAAGCAGAGTTAATTTACAACAACACATTATTGGATGCCGACTGCAGATATGAAAAAAAAAGGACAATCCGATCGATAAGCCCGAAGAATGACAATGGTCTCTCAAATCAATGTCCGCACCCCATTTTCTCACTGTGGGAAAGACAAAAGCCTTTAGCGCAGGTGTTTCTGCTCTGTTTTGTGCAGTTCGCACCTGTGTGTGTTCGCAGTAAATATACACGCTTGTGTGAAAGCGTGTGTGTGTACTGCTGCTGTGGTGGAACAGTTGCCGGGACTAATCATTATTTAGTTGTGGCAGGGCTGGAAAGGTCACTAGTCTGAAATGTCAGGCTGTGTTCAACAGGAGCCAGATGCAGCCGTGCGCCGCTCAAGTGTCCAATTAAAGAGGGTCGAGTGAGGTTTGAGTGGGTGCGTGTGTGGGAGTCAATGTGCGTGTGTGTGTGACATGACAGAGAGAGTAAAGAGATCTGGTTTGATTTCTCCGATGTGTGTGTGTGTGTTTATATCAAAGACATGTATTTAAAGTGTAATGTATGAACTGGACTACATGTGTGTGAATAGAGTGCGAGCCGCTCTTCAAAGGAGCTAATGATCGCGATGAGAGGCCGACAGAGCAACAGGGGCAGAATCCTCCTCAGATCTCTTCCTCTGCTCTCACACGCAGCACGTTATGAAGACACCTGAGCCTATTAGCTTGTTCACACCCTGCGATTCCCGCCGCTCTACGTGCCGTGAAAACGAGACAAAGAGAGGTGACTCGAGTATAAACAGGGAGCGACGCGACACAAAAGGGCAGACACAAGAGGCTAAAATAAGATCAGTAATAAATAACAGTAGATATCAAATGCTGCCGAGTCACATGAGCAGCGGAAGAAGTGCCGGCAGCGGAAAGAAAAAGGCAGGCGAGAGGATGACAAGGATGAAGAGAGCAAAGAAGTGGAAACCTTTCATCTGTAGGGGGAAGGAGAGGGTGTCCTGTGTCTATTTCCCTATCTGCTTTGTTCATCTGAACGCCTCACCTGCTCTCCATACAGTCATCATAATAACCTTCACTGCGTTCAGTGTGTGTGTGTGTGTGTGTGTGTGTGTGTGATGATGGTCCACGTTAGATTTCACTGGCTAACTGCTCCATGAATGAACATCTGCGTCAGCTTTGATCTTATACTATAAC
>CAAKHC010005660.1:8612-37941 GCA_901007825.1 Macroramphosus scolopax | reverse complement strand
GCTCCGTCGGACTGCACGTGTCATAAACTACACTGCAAAGATTATCGTCACAAGTTGAGGAGACAGGGAAAGATCTGTGGAGATTTCCCTGCCTTTCATTTTGGATTGTGTGTGTGTGTGTGCGTGTGTGTGTGTTAAGTTGTATGTATTGGTGGTTTGTGATACATCCCATTGTTATAAAGTTCCTTTAACACACACTTCAGCAGTCCTGGAGAAAGGACGGTGGAATGTGATCCTGTTGTGTGTCAGTGTGTTTCCGGAGCGGTCTAACAACTCCTCTTCCTCCTCGGGCTGAGGGGAGTTAATCCCCGTCAACATAATTGACACACCATCACTTCTGTGGGATCAACTCTAAGAACTGAGGGGCAAATGAACTCGGGTGTAGACTGAAGCCAGCAGGACTACACAGCATGCATCGTGTAGCCGGGAGAACCGAGTCACTACCGCTGGAATCACCACACACTGGCAATATGTTATTTATGCTGTGATTTGCTTAATGGGTGTGTGTCCATAGGCTCCTTGGACTCCACAGAGGTGATGTACTCTACTAAGGCCCAGGCAGGCAGACCGTCCCTGCAAGACTCTCCCACTTCCTCAACCAAGAGACTGCCAGGTAACGTCCTCCATCACGACACCAACCTCAGTGGATTCTCAAATGAAAGCTGTGGTTTCCAATAGAATGACGTCTCTTTGTTCTATGACATCACACTCACCCTGTGGTTCCGTTTCCATTCCAGGTCAGAGGTTATTCCGCCGCTCAGGGGTGGGCTCTGACTCCTTCAGCGAAACCAGCTCCATCGGACAAGCTGAGGAGACGACGAGCCTCCACCCACACACATCTCCATCTGTACCCGAGGAGGACTCGCACGTCACATGTGATGTCACACCAGTGGAAATGGAAGAGTCGGGCGTGCAGGAGCTCACGCAGGGGGAGGCTGAAGAAACTTCAGACGACAGGAACCCCGAAGGCCAAGAGGTGGAGCAGAGCGGAGGATAGATAGTCCTCATCGCCGAAGTTCCTCCAGCCATCCTCAAAATGGTACCAGCCTAATGTCAAAAAGAAATGTGTTCTTACATTGTGAATTTAATTCTCCTAGTTCTGAAGGGAAAGCTGTCGGAGCTGGACCTCCTCTGTCCAATAGTCTCAGGACATTAATCGTGTCAGTCAGTTAATGGCTCTTCCCCCTGGATACTCTCACACTGTGACGCTCAGCTTAGTGCCGTCTACTTATTTGTTGAAGGGTTTCCATGTTATATTTTGATATATCCACTTTCCTCCATGTGTGGCAGCAGCGTTATGAGTTCAAACATGTATCTGATTTACATGTTGGTGAAGTGGACTGTCGTGGTTGTGTTCCATTACGGTTTGTTGACGCCTCCGTCAGGCGAGTGTACCAAGTCATTGTTAGCATGTTTCCTTGTGCCTCTGTTATATTAGAAAGATTGTTTTGCTTTTAAACTCGAGAATTGCACAAGAACTACGTTGACAGGAACACACACTGGCTTTCTATTGGAAGGGAAACATTAACACACTAAAGGGAGCCAGAAATGGCAACATGCCAAAACAGTGTGTAAATGTGAATTTCTCCTCTTCTGTGCAGCTATTTGCTTTTGCACCATTACTGATGTCTGTGTGGTAACTGCTTGATTGGGAAAGCGTGAGGGAAGCTCTCATTAATATTTAGGAGGAAAGTGCTACCAGATTGAGTTCGGAATCAAACAACTGTCTTCTGTGTGAAGGTGTTGTGCAGTCGTGTTGTCCTGAGCAGAGCATGGAGTCTCATTCCCTCTGTGTTGTCACCCAGCTTCTCTGGTCCCACCTACTAATGCACACGTGGCAGTGTTTTGAAGAAAAGTGATGCTCTGTGAAGATGTGCAGAGCGTTGCTGCATACGACCCCTCAGGACACGCGTCACGCTGTCACCTGGCGCCGTGTGACGCCTGCAGCACCGGCTGCAGAGCACCGAGGTTTCCTCAGTGCTCAGATATTTGTTTCAGTGTTAAAGCTGATACAACTTTTATTTACTTATTTGATGAACTGCATGGGTTTATTTCCAATAACAATAGTAAGAACAGCTGCTTCACACCTCAGCTTCCTGAATCCTACTTTACTGTGTGTTTAGCCAGCCAGCTAATGAGTATCTTAGATGGAGGAGGGTATCAATCCAGATTGACGAAGTGACTTCCCTTTGTCCAGGTGGGATGAAAACAAGGCTGTAACTCCAAGCCAGCTGCAGACACACCACCTGTTTGGTTCAAGGGAGGAGGGTGACTTCGTTCAGCTTGTCTGTGGGGTGTGAACCCAAAGGGAGGGTGGATGTGTGGCCTATGCGAGCCTTCGTTGAGTCTGACAGGCTGGTGCTGTTCAGTGCCTTCCAATGGCAGTTAATGTCATGTAAAGAACCTTTAAGGTGTCCACCCTCCGATACGGTAGCACATTCCTCATCGGTAATAATGAGCTGTTCTCCCTGCTGTCCCGACCCACCGACCCTCCGACCCTTCAGGCTGCCCTGCTGATGTACAGCAGAGGAAAAGCCATGTTGCATACTTACAATGTACTTTTTGTTTCTCGCTGTTCGTAATATGATGGATTGAGGACCAGAGTTTTATTCTATAGAGAAGAGCTGAGCCGAGCTAGCTGACCAGACCGAGTATAGACACATCGTCAACACTGTAAATAGTCCACACAGATGAGATATATCCAACCCACCTCTGATAATTTATAGAGAATCTGTTTAGAAAGAATAGAGAATTATACTTAACCTGATCTATTGAATTAAAACAACTTGTACTGATACTACCAGGCACTGCTTACGAGCTTCCAACATTCCCGTCATGTGTGCACAGCCTCACGTAATGTAAAGGTGTGTTAAGGCCGCTGGAGCGAAACAACACTGTTAGATACAGTCGGACAAGAGCTCATGTCACAATGTTACAATGAAAACAAAGAAAAGATGTTTTACTTGAAATGGTCACAATGTTGCACGAACAAGGCAACAAGAACAGAACAGAACAGTTACAGTCAAGAAGAACATCACAAGGTGTCTCTGGTTTTAACATGTTTTGTCATTTTACATAAAGTTGTAATTGAACTGGGACAGATGTGGGTTAAAGGTGATGAGCAAATTATTACAAGATAGAGTTGTTATTTATTAGAAGTAGTCCTGTTCCAACAGTACGGTTGTTTAAATGAATACGCTCGTGAGAAAGAGTCAGGATTATTTCTGGGGAACAGCTGGTTGATCTCTGAGTTGCTGCTTGTACACTCGGTACTCTACGAACTGCTCTGCCACCGGTTCCTGTCTGACTGAGCTCGGCGAAAAACATGGATGCACACATTACCACTCAGGAATCATCACGCTGGCATTATTTCAGGGTCCTCCAAGAAGTATTTCACTTGTGGACAGTTTTCATAAAACTGAGCTGTCTCTGCAGTCGAGGTGCAAATAATGTTGAGACTGGTGCTACATGAAGGGCGGCGGGATTCAAAGATAGAAAACAGCCAGTCTGCACTGGACTCGTCACCCCCCAACAAGACACTGCACTCTGCCAGATGTGTGTGTCGCCCTGCTGACTTGGTGACAACCTGGCTGTTTCATTGATAGTCGATAGTATGGAACAGCAGCCTGTGAGGGTGTCAGACATCGTTCATTACCACCATCACTGGACCGATACAGAGACGGTTGGAAACATCTAAAATCTGCTGCTACAGATTCCTCATCGTGTTTCCTTGGACACCAGAACATCCTGACTTTTTCTCACAAGTTTATTTTACATTATCGCTTTCTTTACAGTAGTTTGACTTCCTGTTAGATGTATCATCAGTGGCCCTGGTACTATGCAAACTGCAGCTCTCGCTTCAGCTAACCAAAACCTTCGTAACTGCTCATACAGAATAATAACAACTCTAAATTTAGATGTAAATCTGTTTCTTTTTTTGGTAAGAAATGTTGCTTTTCTTGCCCCAAAACATCCTGCCTGACCTGGCTCAAAGTACCTTGAGTATTACCCTTTAAACCTTCTAAGGATGGCTCAGGGGTTACAGTGGCCGTCCCGTACTCAGAAGGTTACCGGTTCGATCTCCGGTCCCTCCAGTGACCCTGATGAAAGCACTGCACCTCTAGTTGCTCCTGATGTGTCCTCAGTGTGTGAATGTGTGTGGATGTGTTGGCAGCTCACACAGCAGCCGCACCCGAGTGCCCGGAGTGTGTGAGTGAGTCAGTGTCTCTGAAGTAGAACTGCGCGATATAAATGTACCATTTGACATTTATTTGAGTGCCACAAGAAGTATTTGTTTGTCCATTTAATTGTTGAACACTTTGAGACCGTTCAGTTGGTTCTACCAGGCAATGAAGTTCACCAGGATCCGACAGAAAGAACATACATGCACTTTATCAACATCACTTTAGATCATTTGGACAAAGATCCAGCTGGTACTTCTCCCCGTCTCAGACCACCAGCAGGAGCTATCAAGAACACTATGTAGTTTCTCTCGTTTGTTCCTGAGAGGTTCACCTGTACGATATTTTACAAACCCTTAAAGCACCGGTGTGTAGAGTTGTGGCAGAAATATATTATTACCATAACAATTGTGTTTTTATCACCTTAAACTGAAGCTACATACACAGAGGACGAGACCAGCTGTGATGAGGCAACAAGAGACCATGAAATGTTGATGGAGTCATCAACTTGTAGCTGGGCGGGTTCAATCAAAGCAACTACAGTAGGAGTGAAGGAAACCCTCAACAAACAGATGAGAAATATACAGAACCTGGGATGTTCCCAAGTGACAAAGCGACAAGCGAACAGCTGAGGTTTGGACTGTTTCACTCTGTTTTCATTAGCTTCACTTCACATCCACATGGGCTTCATTTATCCAACCGTGCACATGAGAGTTACCAAGAGCTTTACTGTAAACACAAGTCACATCCAATACACAGGACATCCCATAAAACATTCTAATAACGATATATGATGATGACGACATGAATCCTGCCCAACTGAGGCATCACAAACACCATCCATGGAAAGTTAATACGTCCTACAGTTCACTTTGTTTTCTATGACGATACATTTCATGACGTGCAGGGTCAACAGAAAGAAAATATTTATAGTGTTTTTTTGTGCAATTCAGCAATGGCCTTCCTTTGTGAATGACCTTGTCTGCCGTGGGATGTTTGAGGGTTAATCTTCAATTCATTTTACACACTGGTGCCGTTTCTCTCGTTTCATCCTTCTGCCGTTGGAGTCGCAGTTTCTCCCCAGTTTGTGTTTGTATGTGCAGGTCAGAGTTTCAAGTCAAGTTTTGTTTTTTATAAATCCCAGAATTTGTGTAGAAAGTAGTGTACGTCTTCTTTTGTGCCTATGCAACGGTTATAACCCTCTCCCCTGGTCCCCTGGTCCCCTGGTCCCCCGGTCCTCTGGTCCCCTGGTCCCCTGGTCCTCTGGTCCCCTGGTCCCCTGGTCCTCTGGTCCCCTGGTCCCCTGGTCCCCTGGTCCCCTGGTCCTCTGGTCCTCTGGTCCCCTGGTCCCCTGGTCCCCTGGTCCTCTGGTCCCCCGGTCCTCCGGTCCTCTGGTCCCCTGGTCCTCTGGTCCCCTGGTCCTCTGGTCCCCTGGTCCCCTGGTCCCCTGGTCCCCTGGTCCTCTGGTTCGGAGCCTTCCATGTTGCATCATGTTTCCACAGTAGCCTAAAACAGATTCTTGATCTTTGCCCTCAAGCAAAGCCTTCATTGCTCTTCATTGCTCTTCTTACAATGAAGAAATACTCTCCAGTTGTAATGTTATTGATGCTTTAGCATCTTCTGACTGTCGCCACACTTAAACTAAACACTCTGATCCATCGTTACAAGTGTGAAGTTGAATTCACGTATGATCCTGGGAATCATGCGAGAATTCAGCTGCCCCACAACTTAAGCATTTTCCCAACATGTAAAATAATTACATGGGTTTATAAGATGTCTGAATATTTCTGAATGCCCCCGTCCTATTTAGTTTATATATCATTGTCATCATTGAGTAGTTACACTGCATTTTTTGTTCTATTTGCACAATAGCATTACATGTTCACCAAGCATCTATCACAAAGCTGACTTGCTGTAAAAAGAGATTTTGTACAGTCTGACAGCTTGTGACCAAGATTGTATTGGACCATCTCCTGGTGTGAAATGTAAAGAGCCTCACTGACAGTGGTGGAAGCTCAGACTTTATTTTGACAACATGAGAAGGGAACCTCTGTAGCCTGCTGCTTAGCATTCTGGTTCAACATGATTGACATGATTGTCATGGTGACGGATTAGATGTCTTTTCCATTTGGAATTGATTGGGAGTGAACGAGCCTCAGTTGGTTTGCTGCATGAATGTATAATTGAACACTGAAATAAAGGAAAATGTCTAAGAATGAAAGCCGAAGCAGATAATTGACCGAAACTATCGCAGGCTTTTGTACTTTGAGCCGGGTGTCGGTGGAACATTTACTTTAGGAGTTACAAAATGTGGATTAAAGTGCAGGAGTTTAATCGGATTAAGAAGTTAACACGGTAAAATGAAGATTACAAACTGAGTTCTGCTTTATTGCACTTGTTCTGTAAATAATTACTACTGTTCTTTCATTTGTTGTTATGTAAATGAAGCAGTCTTCCTAATGATTACTTATTTTGTGATTATAATGCAAAGTCCAATCAATAACTTTGTAACCTTGCAGTCTTTGATGATGAACTTCTGATTTGATATGATGATATGCTCCAGACCGTCCTGCTGTCATTGTTAACTGATCGTATTGAATGTTTTCTACCTTAAGTTCACAATACAGAAAATCATTTACATGTATGTAAATTCACTCTCAACAGATTAAATTCTAAGTTTTATAGACTTGACATCAGGCTACGGCTGTCTGTGCTTCGTTTATAATGAACTATCATTTAATACTTTAATACTCCTCTTTGCTGGGGGGTGTTGGTATGATGTTTGATCTATGAGTCAGTTGTTAAGTCAGCAATAATACTATGGCAGTGTATTGTAGCCAACATGGCATTAAACATATTTGCCTGAGTTTTAGCAATTGTTTCATGTTTTTCTGAAATAAAATTATTATTTAACCAAATAATAATGTAATACTAAATAATGACATTTTAACAGGAGACTTTTGTTATAACCAAATATGACTCTTTTTCCAATGATGCCTTCATAAAAACTTTACAAGTCATAACTTTGTCAAAGCATCAACCAACTCTACCATGTGCTAAAATAACCTTTATACAATTAGATATATATGATCCATCCACTACTGCATGGATACCCATTGTATAAAGTTATATAAAGTTCTGCTCCTTATGATTGACATGTCATTAAGATTGAAAGTGGCAATGATGCCGTTCTAAACATAGAGTTGTTAAACAGATCTTACTGGAGCAGGAGTGTCCCCCTCTATCTTCCAGAATCTCTTGAAGATTCCTCTCATCTGAGAATACCAACTCTCCTAACACCCTAACATACACTTACTGTTCTGATCTTTACTTGATCTTCTTTGCACTTTGCCTTATTGAATCCTGTACTGAAGCTTGAGTGTTGATGGATTACATTTGGATTACAACATCTGTCAAATGACTCAATGTAATGCAGAGCTTGATATCAAATAAGCCATCAAGTTTGTGGTTACAGATGTTGGTAAATTATTAATAGTGTTCCAAGAGTTATTTCTAAGCAGCCTTTTGCAGACTGACAATAAAGTTCTATATTATACCAGTGTTGCTGGAGTTTTGGCCCTTTGTATCGTGCAACATTTATTTTACATTGGTGCTAACAATCAATATAAAGATAGGAAGAGCATAAGGGCCCACATATAGCAAAACTGAATATTGTGTATTGGTTTGTTTAAGTTTGATTTGATTCATGAGTGTACAGTATGTACAAGTGCTTAACCTGTGCAGGGGGGGAGAGGATTCTGTCCCACCATCAATCATCACACAGGTGACATATGATACTACTCACTTACTCAATAGGAAAGTCACCCTCAGTTATTTTACTTCAAAACACCGAGCCTCATATCTGGAGATTGATTGATTGAACTTGTATTGATTGATTCTCTACAGTGCCTCTGTTGATTGGATCTTTGGCTATATCAGTATGCCTTTATAACACCATACATAAAAATGGTGAAATACAGTCACATGTTCTTATTAGAAGAAACAAAAGTTAAAATGATATATAATAAGAAAAGATCCTTAAAAGCAGCACAGAAATCATAAATGGGTACTGAGCAAACATTCTTTGATTATCGTGTCATAATTCATGCAAATAGAAAACAGATGACTCTACTGAGCCGACTGTGCTAAATTTAAGTAAAGAAAAGGGATTGATTTGAATTTGATTTTGCCCCAACATTGCCAATACCCGTTTTTCATCACAGCAATAAAATATCCCATAGCTAACACAAAATATTTTGCCCTCATCTTTTCTGCAACCTTAATAACTCTTGCAATATATTGCACAGGTGACGCTTTTATCTAAATAGACATTGAACTAACTTG
This sequence comes from Macroramphosus scolopax, assembly GCA_901007825.1. NCBI lineage: Eukaryota > Metazoa > Chordata > Actinopteri > Syngnathiformes > Centriscidae > Macroramphosus > Macroramphosus scolopax. Next base: position 29,416 of record CAAKHC010005660.1, on the reverse strand, counting down.
TAATAACTACACACAATCTATGCTATTCATCTAAAAGCGGAATGCCAACTATTTCCCGTGAAATTCATGACCTCGGGTGCGTCTTTTTCAGAATAGGCATAAATCATTCTACAATTACCTAACAACAAATGCCTATCAGGGTTTTCGCATGTTGAAGAAAATCGAAAATATTCAGTGTGATAATTAAACTGTTACCGACACGTATAATGAGGTTTACGAACTGAATAATTAAAGCAATTCATAAGAGTGAATTAAATTGTTGAAGAAAACACAGAGAAGTCTCTCTAAACTTACTACACTACAACCTGAATCGAATCTGCGGTTGCCGAACACAACAGGAAATATTAATTTAAACGGCATGTTTACTAGTTATTTGGGGAATGTAGTCTTCTTGCTCAGATGAGTCTTTAGTAGCCACTGCTTTCCGCTTTTGAGTAGGACTTCATGTCCCATAGTTCACCGCAGGGTACACGTCGGTTGAGGGGACGCATTTGCTCACGCGGACTAACTGAGTGCTGAGTCGAATATCTTCTCTGGCGTCTCCACCGATAGAAACCGGCCGTTATATTTCACCTGAACCGGACACAAAACAGTGCACCTCGAGTTGGGACGCTCTTAATCAATCCGAGTGGTGACCTTAACACCGGGTTTTGGGTGGACACTTACGTAGCCGGACAACTGCGTAGCTCAAATCTAACAGCAGTGAAAAATCCAAGACCCACGATGGACTCGAGAGACACTGCCCCTGATTCCTGGGAACAAGAGGACGATGTGGAGGCCACAATCGACGGACAACTTGATTCGGCATTCACATCCCTAAATGTGAATGCTAAGCCGTTTGTGCCCAATGTGAACGCCGCGGAGTTTGTCCCGTCTTTTACCATTAAAGCACACTCGGAAAATTTCGAGTCTGACGGTAAGTTGAGAGTCACGTTGGGGAGCTACATTAGCTAGCAGTAAACTAGCCGCTAACAGAAGCAATGCTGGGCTGATGCTAGCACACTAGCACTTACAGACACGCGTTCGTGCTAGCTAGCTGCTGTAAGTTAACAGTAAAGATGGTGTGAGTGACACTGTGTAACCTAACCCACACTCGATATGTCCTGTTAATGTTACTTTAATATTTGTCTGTAGAGCAGTTTTATTACTTTCTGACAACTGCCACAACTGTATTTTAGAGCCATCAAACCAACCGGCATTAGCTTGTAGCAGCCTGCCGGGGCTAGCATTAGCTGGCTAGCATGTTCGTTAGCTGGTGTGGTTTTACCATCGAGCACTGAGCGATCGTTCCGCCCAGTGTTAGTTAATGCGATTTATCCATACCAGCGCTACTTCTATACCAATTACAATCTAGCAAGGGTTGTAATTAAACAAATCCCCAATCAAATCCATGTGTATTATAAAGTTAAACAGGTCTTTGTGAGAAATAAGTGGGAACAGCAGTGTTTGGTGTGACGTGGATATTATGACGCACTATTGGTCAAGAGTGAACCAAAGTGTGGCATCGGAAACTCAGTTAAGGCCATAATACAGACCTGGACGATGCTTCCATACATTTTCTTTGGAAGCAGCATGTTTTCTAACGGTATCCTATGAGCTCTCAGTAGTCGCATGCCCTTCTAAGTGTTACTCATCTTCATCAGATGATAAACTTTTAATGTATTTCACTACAGTGCCCATGGATATCAGTAAACATTTCCCATGAAAACAAATATTCCTGTCAAATTAACCTTAATATTTACATTATCATTGTTTGTTTTGTAGTTGCTGTTGAAAAAATATCCACCATGGAGGTGTCAGAAAGTGCTGGTATGTATGGCCTCAATGTTTAAGCCTCTGTGCCATATGTGACAAACGTGCTGTTACTGCTTTCCTCATTGTCCTGATATGTGCAGACCCACACTGGACAGATAGGATTAACGAATCCTATAGTGACTCTTACATCATGAGTTACTGACACCCAAATACAGAGATTCTCTTATCTCAAGGATCCACTCCCCCTCTCTCTACAGTCCTTTAGCAGCACTGGTTTTATATATTTTCCTCATTGTACATCGGCCACAGGGTGCCGTTTTGCAGAGCAAAATTTAATTCAGGGTTTGGCTGCAAACTAAATAAAGTAAGTTTCAGCATTATTAGCATCAATTTGTCTCTAGTCTGTTTGTCTGGAACATACCTTGTTAAACTCACTGGTGCCGTTTCTTATGAACTTATTTTCAGTGTGAGGTTACACTTCAATGTGTACAGCGGCCTGGAGTAAACCCACACTTTCAGTGAATTGTAACTGATAAATAGGCTTTGTCTGTTGAAACACTAACTTAAAACATTTATTTCTTAAAACTACGAATAAATTGTCTGCGAGCGCTGCGCACAAGCTCAACTTTGGAAAACCACAGCATTAACATAAGTATTTACTCATGTGTTTGCTGTTGCCATGGCATCTCATTCAGATAGATTGGTGATGTCTGGACACACAGTTTTGAGCCGATCACTTGCAGGTAACGGTCTGAAAAATTTATCTGATTTGAGAAAAAAAATCAGATTTGCCTGCAGTGTCCACCAACACTGTCCACCTGCGCATGTATGTGTTGGCTACCTCGCTGAACTATTCCCGCTCACTTATGTGTCCACACAGTGTTGCTGTTGCAGTGACAAAGACCTGCCCTCTTTCTACAAAGAGTTTGCCTTTAAAAATGTCCACGAATATTATGTTTGTTCATTTAATATTAAGAGAGAGTTAACACTAGAACAATATTACCCTTCATTTCATGTTCCTTTTCTTATCTATGATGCATCGGAACTGTCGTGAAACGTCCCAAGATTGGTGGTTTAATTTCAAAAAGACTATATTCACTTATTTTTCACTGTCTTTTTTGCTGCAAACTATGCATGTCTCTCACAGAACAAGTAGAAGAGACTCCTACTGTTTAGATGAAACGCCACTGAGGCGTGTTAATATAGGATGCGAAATAAAAAGCAACAGGTTTCAACACACGAGATCAATACTCCTGTGCCAAGTCTATGTCACAGTTCAGAAAATGTAACGGTACATGTTTTTATTCGGTACTGGAAGGACCAACGGTGCCCTTACGTATAATGGACAATAACAGGCGGAATGATGTTGGCAAATGCAAGAGGAAAATCAAAAGCGCAGTGTCTATTTTACGGAGGTTGAAGAGTGAGAGAGTGAAGCTTTTGAATGAATTAAAGCGATTTATCCATCTTGTGCTTCTAAAATATCAGCCCAGTCCATGTCCTGTAACGACCAGAGCATGTTTTTGTCTCTGCAGAGCATACATGGGTGTCTTCCTTGGTTTTAATGCCAGTGGAAGTGTTACTCAGTTAGACAAACAGTGAGCAAGGGTAGATTATCCACCAGTTAATTGCTTGCAGATTGAATATTTAAAATATACCTGAGCATTAAGTTATTAGTTGACTTGCAGCTTTGCTCTTTTACAAAGTCATTGATAGTATATTGCCAGCTAAATTGAAACCTACAGCCAATAAAACTACTTTAGCCTTGATACCTCTCTCAGCAGGCGTTTCCAATGACCTAATAATGTTTAATACTTCATTATGGTTTTAAATGTACAGTAGCTATGTTAAGGACCCATGGTGATCATGTGCTTGTCATGTACATCATGTCCTGATCATGACTTGTGTATTTTTGTGACACATCTCCACCAAGTCATTGCAGGTAAATTATATTTTGTTCATGGTACATTGCACTGTAAGAATTTGCTTGCTGGCAGGAATCGGGATCCTTTTTTCAGGAAGTTTATTTAAGGAACATACCAGTGAGTTTGGACGGTGGGTGCATAATCTTGTGCTTACAACTTAAATTACAGCCATTTCACATTTAGTGCACACGATGCTGTACATTTTAAGGGATTATTTCCTACTTTCCTCATCCTAATGGATTTCAGCTAATTTCAGGATGCTTTCAAAATGAACTGAGGTGAGACTTACTCAACGTAGCCAATCAATCATATGAAAATGTGAGTACCTGGTTGTTGATTCACAATGGAAGGTGTGACGAGAGCTTCTCCATTCAGCTGCCACACAGTATTCCATTCATCAGCGGGCATGATCAGGCATGAATCTTGTAAAACACGTCAAATTACAACTGATGTATGAACGTCATTTGGTTTTGCTTTGGGTCGAGGACCGTTGCATGAACAGCACATAAACACATTTTTCCTCAAAGTCAACCATGTGAACGCTCCAATGCAATCATCATGTATTTAGAAAGTCTGCATACTATTGTCAGGCCTTCTCCTCTGGAACATCTGACAGTGCTGAGTCAAACTGCACTGCACTGTTTTGCTTTTCCATTACCACCATTACCATGACCGTGTGCCGAGTCCCAACATGGACTATCTCTGGTCAAAGTGCACCCGACACAATCCAGATATCTTTTAAAGCAGTGTCTACCTCTCTAGTCCATTTCCAGTGCATAAACTGTTCACTCTGTATTTAAATTGAGATGCCTGAACCCAAACAGCCTCATTGCTTAAAATACACCCACAGCACAGCGTTCCCCGTCGTACCACAACCAATAGCCATTGTGGTTGAAGGAAACATACTTTTCTGGCTCGTTCTTGTTGTGACCTCGTTGACTGGAACAGCAACGACTGCACACCGAGAAAACTGCAGGCGGGCTTCTGTTTGAGACTGAATGCATATATTTATTTTATAGAGATTATAGATTTTTATCACAATGGATAAGGACTATGTTTGTGTTTGCAACCAATTGTGATCCCTGAATTACCTGATCCTGGGAGAAACTGATTGCTAACAGACTTAGCGTTTTCAGTGGAGACCACTAGCCTTGCCTATATTTCATCCAGTTGTTAAAGTAGCTTCTTAGACATCTGAACAATGTGAATGAAACTACTGTTTGTGTCCTTGCAGCTCGGATGGAGAACGGTGACACAGAAATGACCACAGAGGAACCATGGGACCAGAAAGACGCCGAGCCTAATGAGGAAGAGCCAGGAGGTGGGGACGAGGGATCAGAAAAGCCGACAACAGAGGAGACGGCTCCAGAGATGATGGAGGAAGAAGAGGAAATGCCAGTGCTCAAAGTCCCACCTACACAGCCAGATGCCCCCAAGAAGGAACACATCAATGTTGTGTTCATCGGTCACGTAGGTCAGTGCAAATACATGCATTTATAATGCAATACACTTTTAATAATACACAATTAATGGAAACACTAGGATCATAAATGGAGATTATACTGCAACAGGTTTTTATTGAATCAACTTTTTTATTTCGAAATGCTTTCATTTGATTGATTGTATTATTTTGGTATCGTGACTAGAAAGTTTCAGTATCTGTACCGACCACCAACCTTCTGGTATGGTGAGCCCCCGAGCTGTGACAGTTCACAGCTCGGGGGGTCAAGTTCTGATTTGTGTTGAGGCTTTGACAGTACATTGACAGGCAGTTAAGTAACCTGCTTACGCAGAGAAACTGACATTGTGTTTCCATATGCTGTACTAACCTGGTGACCCAGCAACTCCCTGCTCAGCAGGTTGCGTACATTAGCAAGTTAACAGTTATGTCTCATCTAAACCTACGTTGTCTTCCTCCTTCAGATGCTGGAAAGTCCACCATTGGTGGACAAATCATGTAAGTAGAAGTGTACCTTTGTTTTGAGCATCTGTCTTATATTGATGGATTAAATCCACCTCAACAATCCTCTCATATGTTGGCATTTTCCCATTGTTTGCTCCCTCACCTGCAGGTATCTAACAGGAATGGTAGATAAGAGAACCTTAGAGAAGTATGAGAGGGAAGCCAAGGAAAAGAACCGGGAAACCTGGTGAGTGGACACACTGCTGCCTCTGACACGCCCGATGGTTCACAGTGATGAAGTAAAATGCTCTGCTTTAACAGTGATGTTTTAAAGGTCAGGAATATCCATGAAAAATGCTTCTTTTTTGACAATCTGGTGTTTCATCGACACAATCATTAATGTAGATCAAAAATCATTTTAATGCTTAATGAAATGATCGTGTCATCAGGGTTTCTGCAAGTGTGCAGGCAGCTGCAGGGCCAATGCATCAGGGATTTTTTTTTCTGTAAAAGATTGGCTTAGGTACTTTGAAAGTGCTTGAATGAACCCTTACAGAGTTGTAAGAACCCTGTTATGTTAACAGACGTCCATAGTTGCTCAGTCCCGACTGTAAATCAGTCACTCCAGACAAGTTCCTGTTAAGCCACACTTGTTCTGAGATTTCCCACCAGTGATCAAATCGATGACAAAATATTTTCCTGTCTATCTCCCAGGTATCTGTCATGGGCATTGGACACCAATCAAGAGGAGAGGGACAAAGGCAAGACGGTGGAAGTGGGCCGAGCCTACTTTGAGACAGACAAAAAGCACTTTACCATCCTAGATGCTCCAGGCCACAAGAGCTTTGTTCCTAACATGATTGGAGGGGCATCACAAGCAGACTTGGCTGTGCTGGTGAGTCCAGGAGAACACGAGCATGCTTATTAAAGTTGAATATGAGTTACAAACTCTGAATAATGCCCCGCCATTCATTCTGGTTTGTCTTGCCACAGTGTCTCTAGGACCAAGGCCGACAACTTAACATTAGAGTCAGATACTTCGTCATGAAACAAATCCAGCTACATTGTAGTTTCTTTATCATATCTAGTGGTTCTTAGAGTTTGATGGCTTGAGAATCAAGGTTTTCTAATTCTAGCTATGTGCCCCTTCACATAAAGCTGGGTGGTTGTTGGCACCAGACAAGCCCTCTCAAACTGGAAGAGCTCAGGAGATCAGTCAACAAGTACAAACACAATTCTTAGCAAATAAGGAATATATCCACAAAAAAGGTTGAAAGCAACGCAAGGGAAACAGCTCCCATCATTCTTAAAGTACCGTTCTGACAAGGGACTAAGAAGTGTCTGACAGCAGGGTGTTGTGATGCCTGTCTCCTATCTGTATACCTGCAACGCTAATAGTTGATTCTGTGGAATTTCTGTAACAAAGACAGAATAAACAGAACATCAGTTTCTTTGAGTTTAATCTGCAGGAATTAGCTTTTAACATGGACTCTGTACCAAACAGAGATCAGAGAGCTCAACAAGAGGGAGCAATGAGAAGTAAAAAGTCAGATTCATTCAGCCGTCAGGAACACCAACAGCCACAGAGGAACAGACCGTTATTCTCACCTTGATAACGGGTTTAGGCTGGTTGTGATCGTCCCTGAGAGGGAGTTGTTTTTCTTGTCATGTTTACATTATCCTAACTCTGGGAAACCTTCAGACTTCTGTACAGGACATGTGAGGTTTCACAGGAACACAGTTCCTGCAGCTACAACTGAGGGAAAGCAGCTGTTTAATGAGCTCTAATTACTATAAAGACAGAAGCTCCATACAAGTTTTTCATGTTTAGTGGTTGAGGAACAGAGTTCCCTTTTATTCTGATACAACTCTCAACCAGCTACAGCAAGAACTCAATGAATCTGCTGACCCACAGGTGATCTCTGCAAGGAAAGGCGAATTTGAAACCGGTTTTGAGAAGGGTGGACAGACACGGGAACACGCCATGTTGGCCAAAACCGCCGGTGTCAAGCACCTGATTGTTCTGGTGAATAAAATGGACGACCCTACAGTCAACTGGAGCCTGGAGAGGTGGGTACATGGATACAAGAATGTTCAAATGATGTGAGAGTAACGGCTGTTTCAGTAGCTTTTCTGCTCTAATCTGATGTATTAAGTATAAGAGTCCTGTTTGTTGTAATCAGACCACCAAGTTAAAGAAGGCTGAATATACCAGCATGTTGGAGTGTCACTGAAGAGACAGTACTACGCCGATATTTACAGCCGTTCTGTGATTCTTATATTATAGGACAAAAAGGAAAAAATACTCTGAGAAAACGAGTGAGAATTGTGTATTTATTCATTGCATTGTGATGTTAGTAGTCTTAGTACGGTGCCTCTAACACACTGACAGACCCACGAACACACACACTTACTACATTGCAGCTTGACCACGTGTTTCGATGGCACCACGTAGATAGAAGTTGTTGTAGTTAACTTGAAGGTAAGTGGACGTACTTCCATAGGATACAGTGAGCAGAGTCTTCATTTCCTGTTCATCTCAATGCGTCCTCTATCCACACCATGACTGCAGTGTTTACATCTTTATTAAACGCCCGCTGACGCAGTGTTGCAGTGATCTGAAGGTTTCATGTGCCACCTATTTTCTTAATGATCAGGTATGAAGAGTGCAAGGAGAAACTAGTGCCATTTTTGAAGAAGGTTGGCTTCAACCCAAAGAAAGACATTCACTTCATGCCATGTTCTGGGCTGACGGGAGCCAACCTGAAGGAGCCCACTGACATGTGCTCCTGGTACACGTAAGTCCCTCAGTACGGTGGCTGCAGACGTCACATCTGGGCTCTTGTTCATTCTAACCAATGTCTGTGTTTGATTGTATTGCAGAGGATTACCATTCATTCCACACCTGGACAGTTTGCCAAAATTCAACAGATCTAACGATGGACCAGTCAGATTGCCGATTGTAGATAAATACAAGGTGAGGATATTCCTCCTCCTGAATACCTCTACATATATCCAGCCTGCGATTAAGAACCTGCCTTTCCGGATTATTGAGATGAGATATTGTGCAACTGTTGGCTTCCTTTCTAAAGCAGAGTTTTATGCATCGATAACACAACACAACACAACACAACACTGGCATATCATTGTGTTTGAGGTTGAACTGGTTAACAAACAGCTGTTTATTTTCACATCTGGCAGTTGCAACATTAGCATTCATTTCAATCTTTTCTGTCCACTTATTGAATGTTTGTCAAACATCACCTCATTTTATGTTTCTTTGATCTAAATGCTCTTCTATGTTCACTAGCTAGTTGCTCACTGTGTGTGTTCCTGGTGTTGAGCTAAGCAGGCAGTGTACATCGGGGGTTTAGAGCTTTACTCCGAAAACCGCTGTCAGCCGCAGCCAAAAGGGCCGAGCAGTGATGGTGAATAAAAACTGAACACGAACGGTTAAACGATGAGAAGAAACTTTCCATGAAGCTGTTAACCAAGCTGACACTTGTCTGTAGGTCCATCACGAAGAGTGACACCTCAAATATTATACATTCAATCCATTTTATTTAATGTGCAGATGGACGTTTCAATAATTGTGCTCATACCATCATGAACATGTCATACATGTCCTCATTTACTGAGGTACGTGTTCAGTTACTGAATCGCTCGGTCCGTGTTTCATAGCTGGGGTCGTTTGTGTTGTTGTACATGAGGTTAAATCATTGTTCTTTCTGTGCCTCCTACAGGACATGGGCACTGTAATTCTGGGCAAACTAGAGTCGGGCTGCATCAGTAAAGCACAGCAGCTGGTCATGATGCCAAACAGGGTACGATATCCCACATGTGTGTTCTGTCTCTGTTGCAAACAACGATGAAAAATCGTAACTACGCATCAATTAATGTTAGTTATTTTTTGTTAAGTGTAGACTCTACTGATATTTAATTTTGAACATATTTAAGATTCTTTATCCACAGAGATGTATCATGTTTTAGAGTCCAAATAATATATTTCAACTGAACCGATCAGCGCTGTAGTCGTAAGAAATGTAAAGTAACTAAAGTAGATTAAATGATCAGATAACGTATGGCTGACATGAACTTCAATTCTACTGTCAACTACATGTTTTATTGTTCCCTCTTTCCTTACACCTGTTGTCTCTCCTCGTGCAGCATGTGGTGGAGGTGTTGAGCCTCTTGTCAGATGACATTGAGACGGACGATGCCATACCAGGTGAAAACCTCAAGTTGAGACTGAAGGGCATTGAGGAGGAGGAGATCCTACCTGGTTTCATCCTGTGTAATGCGGAGAACCTCTGCCACTCAGGGCGCACCTTTGATGCCCAGGTCAGTTCTCAAGCAGTTTATCTTCACCAGGTTCAGAAACCATCTGTAAGCAGCTGCAACATTCAAGGTTCAAAGAACTGAAGTTCACACTGTTCACTCTCTACAGGAAGAAGAATATAATACTAGAAGTGTCATAAATATACTCCCTGTTATAACCTTCACTTCAAGTGATACCCATGTTGAACATATAATCTAATAACTTTGTGTTGGTTACACTTTGAGATTTCATTCAATTATAAAAGACAAAGAAATAGGTCCTTAGAAATTTAAAATCTCTTTAAATTTCATGTACGAAGGTCTAGAATATTTTCCTGGCTGCTGTAGACGTTATCAGTTCTTCTGTTTGTATCTGAGGGTCTAGAAAGTAGAGCGTCTCTGAGGTAGAGCTGTGAAGCAGGAAGCTGGTTAATCCTGTTTGAGTCAGGATAATCAGATGTGTATCAACACTGTAACAAAACATAATGGAAGTGAACTACAAACAGTTAAACCACCCATTGAATATCTGCTCTTCATTTTATCCTGACAAGCGAACCGTGTTCCAAGTGCACCTGCACTCCAATCTGGTGTTCATATCTTTGCTTCAGTTGGTTGTTTTGTCTTCCAGTATGTGACGGCTGTCTTCACATTGTTCTCCTGAAGGAGAGAAATATCTGCTTAGTGAGATGTCGAAGTAAAAGTTGTGAGCCTTGAGGAGGATAGTGACATCGATAGCTAACACAAGTGAAGCCTTCAGTCTAACATTGACTTTACAGTGAAGAGGGAGCCTGCTTGTGTCCAGCAGTTAATATTTACATATTCATATATTTTTAAGATGGAGTTCTATATATTTGCGTGTGAGCAGCAGGTCTCCATACTTTCACAGGACAGTTCTCGCTGACGACAGTCTTTGTCAAGCGTTTTTGTTCCATCGTTGCTGTAAAAGATGAGGTAGAGTCGAACATTTAACTCAGGGTAACCCTTGCATTGAGGAGAAGGAAGTTATAACTATAATCACAGAGAGGGGAATTAGTGTTGGGACCCAAACGATGTGGCCCTGCACGTTTATGTTGCCTTCAGTTCATTAATCCTTGAATTGTTCAGATATTTGATGTTTTCCTCCTCCCCTGCCACCCGTCCCTTCGTCATCTGGATGGCGTGATGTCATTGATCTATTTTTTGTCGGGGTATTTCCCTTCTCATGACTTTTGTGATTCCCTTCCTCAGATCGTCATCATTGAACACAAATCCATCATCTGTCCAGGTTACAACGCAGTCCTTCACATTCACACCTGCATTGAAGAAGTGCAGATTACGGTAAGACTACGAACACAAGACCTCCATAAACAGAGCCGGCAGGTCATTGAAACTATCCTGGGAAGTTATTTGCTGAAGAGAGTTAGAAAGGCAGTGAGTTGTGATGAGCCAAACGATGGGCGGCTCCACATTAACATAAGATTGTCGTCATGTTGAAGAGTACAAACATCAATATGTGGGTCAATGTTGATATTGTGGTCGGCCGCCAGAATGAATCAATGTACAGGAAACACTGTTTCTGATTGACCCTCCCGTGACATTGTAGGGCAGAGGCAGTGTTTTTGGAGATATACCACCATTAGGTGATAGAAGCTGTGTCTACATGCTTTGTTTAAACTGTTGATTTGATCCTAATGAACACAGCACACGTTGTCCACTCTACCTATAACTTTCATTATCTATTTGAAGCAGTGAGTCCTCCAGCCTCCGTTGGTCATTTGACCAGCGTGACGGAACATAGACTTTAAAAACTTTCCTCATGTATACGTTGAGACTTCTGTCATCTCGGTAGTTGTAAATATTTGTTTTGGCCCTCGTTGAGTGTATGCTGATGTTCTGTCACTCCTCTGCAGGCCTTAATCTGTCTGGTAGACAAAAAGTCAGGAGAGAAGAGTAAGACACGACCACGATTCGTCAAACAGGACCAGGTCTGCATCGCACGTCTGCGCACAGCAGGGACCATTTGCCTCGAGACCTTTAAAGACTTTCCTCAGATGGGACGGTTTACCTTACGGGATGAAGGTAGGACACCTGCACCCGCTGTGGGACATCTGATGCTGTAGAACACTTAGATTACTGAAGGTCATCTTCCATTTAATTTGAGATCAGGTCAAGTACAGAGGTATGAGATTGATCTTAAGCTCCCTCCCATGTCTCATGGAGAGGATAGTAATGATAATAATAATAAAACATCGTACTTGCTAATGAACTAATGAGAGAAATTGAAAAAGAATTGCAACATATTGTCTAAATTGAGTATTTGACTTTTTGAGACCCAACAACAGAAACCAAACTGTCGTGACAGCAGTGACATCACCTCATCATTATATATGTTCTCTTCATGACCCTCAAACATTTGTAAATGACGATATGATGCTTTGTCACTAAATAATAATGGATCAGTGGATAATAAGTTTCACTGGTAGATCAGTCATGGATGAATATTTCTCCTCCTGTTACTGTTCAAACATCTTGACAGCAACAATACTGATTATCACAGTTGTCAGAGGGCACCATGAACACAAAGGTGCTCCTGCCCTCATTGGCAGTTATATTTAGTTGAGCCTCAAGGTCGGGGCTTTCTGAAGGGCAGAATAATCACGACCACAAAACAAGGCTCCAGTTCTAACTACCTCTGGAGGCTGCTATGAAGAGATGGAACTTGCAGGGCTTGTTCATAGCTGCCGTGAGAGGACGTAGTTGTAGCAGGGGGAAATGCACTTTACTGACAAAGAAAAGTCTTAGCATCAAGATCACGAACACCGTGATCTTCCTGACAAGTGTGTGTCAGCTCTGCTCCGTGCAGCTCTCCAAAGTTAGATAACATTGTTTGACATTCAAATCCTATTTGACGTCAGGATACTGTGACTGCTCCACTAACATTACTAACTAACAGTTTGCAGACAATAACAGCTAAATGAGCTCACATTTATCAAGATTACTGTGACGTCACCGTTTTTCACCCCCAATGAGTCATTGTTCAAAACGTATTTGAATAGAAGCTATTTAAAGGACAGATTGTGTCAGATTTGTCAAAACTTCAGCTTCAAGCTTCTAAACGGGTCAAACATGCATGCACACCACGACTTGTACTTCTGACTGGAGTTGCATCAAGGTAAACAGAGCAGATCAAGTGGGTCTGACAGAAGCCGAGCCGTCCCAAACTAACAAACTCAGGCCCATTTGAATGGTCGTACATGTACTGTCTTCTCAACTACTGTCCCTTAATGTTCCTTTCTGTGAGGCTGATGAACTGTGTGTGTCTCTCAGGTAAAACCATCGCCATCGGTAAGGTGCTGAAACTGGTTGCTGAGCGGGACTGAAGAAGACGGCCTCCTGGAAGTCCTGGTCAGAAGGAACGTGCGGAGCTCAGTCATAACCCGCCCACTCTGTTGTCAGCGGCGACGGAACCTCTCTCTCACGCCCCCCTTCTGCGTGCCGAAGATCAGCTACAGAAAAAACTTATATGATAAAGAAAACGTGTTTTTAAGCAAATGAAAAAACCAAGATGAAGTCCACACGAGTCAGCTTTCTCATATTGAGAGCTCAGCTATGCCATTTCTGGGTTAGCCCTCCCTCCACATCTCCCCACCTCCCTAGTCTGGTCTCCTCATGATTTTATTTTTCTTCCAGTTTTTTTTCTTGCTTTCATAAATGACATTGACCAATGGCAGAAGTTATATCTGTAAACAGATGTGGACCAGGGTTTTGCTTGGAGTATAAAAAATGATTTTCAGAAGTAAATTGCAAAAGAAATAGTTTGAAGAACTTCACCAATTGAAACCAAATGTTTCTTGGGTGTACATGTCTCCCTTTGCTTTTACCCAGTTTTTGGTTTCTCATGTGGCGTTCTGGCTGTGTGCTTGAGCGTGTTCAAATGATATTCAGCAAACAACTATGACAATAAAATAATAAATTGGGAAAAAGAGAGTGTTGATTTGAAGAGCAAATTCCTGAGGCCAGCATAATAGTTCACAATGTGTCTTTAGCTCCGAGTGATGACTGCAAATCACCAGTCAGGTATAGAAACCTCCTGTTGAACTGGAACTGAGTTCTATTTATTGAACAAACTGTTTTCAGATTGATGTGTTTAAGTTCTTTTTTAAATGCTGGATCAGCAGTATTCACAATCTTAGAACAAACACCAGTTCAGGCCTTTGATACGAGCTGTCACACCCGATCGTTGATATGAATATCAATGAGTACAGACACGCTCAAGATATTTCTGAAGTTATCATGGATGAGTGTTCTGTGTTTCCATTGCATTTGTCCACCAGAGAGAACTGGTGAGATTCTTTTTACACTGAAATGTTCCCTCAACGTCCAGTCCTCTTCCTCTAAAGAGCCTCCGCCCACTGATCTCTGCACTGCTTCCACATGGTTGGACATTTTTGGTTTGTCGGACAGTTTGATTTATTGTCTAAATGCATGAGTATGTGCAATGTTGCATCATATGTCAGCTGCAGCTTTTATCCGGTGGACAGTTCACCACCAACAGGTGACGTCCGAAAAGTAGCTGCAAGCTTTCGTATACTTGCATGGGAGTAAAAAGTATATTTTCCTCTGTCATGTAATGAAGTATGAGATAGCAGAGATTGGAAAAACTGACGGCAAGTTACTTCAAAACAAGTGTAGGCGGACAGGAACATTCTGGCTGAACGTAGTTTTAGTGGTTCTCCTCTGACTTGGGGAACCAGCTGACTGGTGATGACCAGCTTTGACCAATAAACTGACATTTAGAAAGAGTTGACACGTACAGAAATACAACAGATCTGGAAACTGAGGAGTTGAGCAGACTTGAAGTTGAACGGCTGTGGATTAATAATCAGAGGGTGTGATTACAGAGGACTGACAGGCCTTACTGACAAATGTCTGAATTAAAAAGAGGATATATTTGGACTGTGTGAGCTGTGAACATCGTGACCAGCAGGGACACACCCTGCCCTGCTTTAGATAAGATGAACATGCTGAGATATTCAAAGCAGCAGCGTACCTGTTGCTGAGCAGTGAGAACAGAGATCTGCTGCCTCATGTGGTCTTTACGCTGGTGGATCATCTGCTATCTGAGCTGCAGGAAATCACATCCTTCTAACAGACATTCTATTTGAAGGACAGTCAGTTTACTCAGCTGGTGGTGTGGTGACTATTACAAGTTAGTGGGCCAATCAAAGTGATTCAGAAGCCGTTATTGTGAGGTAAAATAGTTCTATAATGCTTTGAATAAGGATTCTGATTTTAAAAGAACTGACTGAGGATACCGTAGTTCAGCTGTCAACTGTTGGGAGGGAGGGAGGAGGTGATGGCTTATTCCTCATCAAGAATAGAGAACTGGATTTAATAGACCTGTTTTAAAGGTGAATATTTTTCTGAACCAACCGCAAAGCCGTCAGTGAATTCATCTCCACATTATTCCCACCATGCTGCCAATACTCAGTGGAGCACCAGATGTGTACACATTCACCACATAGATATACTCAACAACTGCAGTATTTCCTTCTCGTTTTAGTCGTGCTGGTTAAATACTGCAGAGACCAGCTTCTGACGTCACCGAGGCTTCTATAGCCAAAGATTACAAATCACAAGTTTGTCTGTACAATCTTTACATCCGGAGACACCCGCTGGACTTCAGGCCTGGATTGAGACAAAGAAAGAATAAATAAGGTCTGACTCTGACAGTGTCATCACAGTCAGGAACAGTGAGATGAGGAAGACTCGGTGTAGTAACCGCAGCTCGGTCAGACACCGGTCCAACCACCTGGCAGGTACAGATCCCTCCGCCGCTCCTCCCGCGGCACCACGCCCTCCCCATTGAGCCTCCGCCAGGTGACCGAGGACGCTCCGCGCCTCCGCTGGCTCAACTTACCGCCGCGCTGAAACTCGATCCCGCGGCACCTCATTGTCAGAGACCTCCGCGTCTCCTCGGAGCCTGCCGGGTATACTGACATGGAACCGGCGTACCGGGGTCTGGGCCGCTGTGTGTGCTGCTTCTGGCTCGCAGTGGCCTTTGACATTGTCGGACTGCTCGTTCTTCTCATCGGGGTGTTTGCCAACGTGTTCTTCTATGACCTGCTCATCTACGCCGGCGCCATCATCATCTTCCTCAGCCTCATCTGGTGGGTGTTCTGGTACTCTGGGAACATCGAGGTGCCCCCTGCAGAGCTGGAGGATGACGTCGGCCTAACGAAGAAGGACAAGGGTGGTCTGAGCGGCATCACCGGCGCGGTGCGGCGCCTCTCCGGCCGAATGTCCAGCGGCATCAGGAACTCCTTCCGCAGGAACGGAGGACCGAGCGGCCCCCGCAAGGAGAGCACTCTGAGGTCAGGGCCCACGCTGGCCCCGCACACGGAGCAGGTATCCGTTGTTATGACAACTTTGACCCCGCATGAGGATACCTCTCGCACTGCTGGTTCTTCAGAGGCGGGCTGTGATGTGCAGATCCCCCAGACATCAGCAGACCTCACCCGCATGAGGCCGACTGGAGGGTCTGACGACGAACTAAATCTAGAATTGGCCTGATGGACCAGTGTGTCTGGAAAACGGTGAGGTTTCTACAAAGGTTTCTATTCTAATGCACCTGTACTTAATCTGTACTATAATCTCCCTAAAACCCTAGACTATAATTGGGAAAAGTTCCTAGTAATATATACAGTATAAAGGCTGTATGAAGCCCTCTGGGGTTCAATCTGCATTAATGATCAATACACATATCAAAGGTTTAAATCAATGGATAGAACATCCTTTCTTATGTGTGCATATTTCTATCTGAGTGTGACTTCATTGATTTCTTGTTTAATGCAGTTTAAATGTGAACCTGAATGACTATTCGTGGCTTCGCCAGTAACACTCTTATCACTAGATAATTATTAACCATATGTTGCTCTGTAAAGACAAGGCCAGTTTAAACAATAGAAAAGGATCAACTGACACTTCCTTGTTAAAGTCTCCGTCCGCAGACTGACTTTCTGACAGTCTGTTTTAAACTGAGAAACACAATCTCCCCTCTGGACCGGCTGTAACAATCCGTTTGTACCCCACAGAGACTTGATCAGTTCCCAGCAGCACCGAGCTGAGAGGAGCCGGCCTGCTGTTCCATCCAACTCTGATATTCTGTGTTGAAGACTTTTTTTAAAATATATTTTCCTAATAAATCTTTAAATCACTATGTCACACATCTGGCTACGTGGATTCCGTCTGTTGGAGCTTAATGCATGTAAACTGAACAACAATATGATCACAACACTTTAGGTTCATACACACCTGCTGTTAAGCTTTAACCAAATAATGCAGGGACAGGAAATATGCAAATACAATTGTGTAATCAGAATATGTCTATCAGAATACCAGCGACAGTCAATGAGAGACAGAGGCCAGTTTTCAATAGTGTGTAACACCTATATGCTTTTTGAACTGCATGGCATCTCCTTTACATAGATTTAATGAGATCACAGATTGAGGTTTGTTGCCTATTGCACAAGAGCTGTGAAGATTACACAGATATTTCCTGGGACAGTAACATGCCGACATGCCCGACGGTTCCCACAGAGGCTCAGCGGGTGACATGTGATGTGAACAGGGAGACCACTGAAGAGCAGGGATGTTTACAGCTTCCATACACTACATAAAGGACACAGAGACACGAGCTAGAGCATTGTACTGCTTAAAAGTGACATTATGTTGAAGAGCCAAAGAGCAATGTGACACGCAACAAGAATATCTGCCCCCCCGACCATGACTCCACCAGCACCGGGACACTCAGCAGATAACATCCACATCAGCAACGCGCTCGCCAACATGACACCAGACACATTACCTATCTGCATGATGAAGGGAAGGACGGGATTCCTCTGTAAAGAGAACACTTCTACAACGAGGTGGACCAATGCTTGGTCAGATCCAATACGTGCTTTATCCCACTGACGGCTGTTACCATGCCGAAAGCAGTCCGGTCAAGGCCTCTTTGGGGACGACGGGCAGGTAAGCCAGCTCCCCTCAGGCGGTTGCAAACTGTCTGCAGAGATCCTGCAGCTGTTCAAACCTTCATCAGCTTCAGTAGTAGCCAGTCACTCAGATGCAGCAGGTGAATGTGTTTTGACGTCCTCGGGAGGCATGCGATCGATCGGCTGGTGTACCAGACGGCTGGAACCGACTTCAGCGGCAGCTCATTGTTTATGAACATTCACAGTTTGCTGAATTGACATGCCTATGTCCCTCTCATCTGTGGCATTGTGACATGTCCCATCTGAAGGATTTGGGATAACCTGTACTTGACCCCATCATCAGGAACACCTGTGTGGTGATCCTGACCTTTAATAATCATGTACTCTCTTCCGGATTGATCAGTTTGTTAGACGTCACTATTATGTTGCATTTTGGAGAAATCTACTGGTTTCATCATTATTGTGTCATTTTCCATCCACTGGCTCGAACCGGTCAGCCGTTAGCCAATCCCTGGGGGGGGATTGATAAACATCTTTACAGTTATATTGCTACTTCTTCCTTTGCTAATTCCTGTTTTCTCATCATGATGATAGATATAGAACTTCTCGCAGGGAAGTATTGGCCAAACAATGTGACAGAGATTGTAGAAACAGTCAGTTACAACACTGTTTTTATACAGACAGAGTTGAAGGAAACAGCAGAAGCTGGACTAATGGAGGAAATGTTAACATCAACTTTCAGGGCTTCGTTTGCATCTACAGTTACTGGAAATGTGTTAGCTGTTGACCTTCATGACCCCTGAACATGACCTTTTTACTAAGAAAATCTACATTTGTCTTCAGTCTTTGGTCATGTTAGTTTTCAGTGTTGTCCTTTGTACCGTTGAAGGTCATTACTTGGACAGGAACTGCTTACATTTCACTTATAATCTGAGAAATAGAGGTGCTCTAAAGGTTCTGACCAGTAGTGTACATATTATGTATTATTCTTTTTTGAAGCCTTAAATTAGCCTATTCGTAAATATATATAAATATATATGAACCCATGTGTAATGACAAAAAAACTGGCTTTGAACTTGTTTTAAGTCCAAAGACCTTAAACAGCTTGTTTGAATCAGCAGACACACCTTTCAGAGGAATCCAGGAGCAGAGGCTCTTCTGATAACAGCAGTAAATCAGGCTGATAGCTTCACTCCTGCAGTGCCAGATTTATACTTTGACCGTTCCCTTCATGGATAATATAATTAAGACTTCTGTTATATTACTGATCAGTTGGGATTCACTGATCCCGCTGAGCACTTAAATGTTTCACAGTAGCCAAGAGATACAACAGAGAACAGTATATGTATGTACTGTATATGTATGTTACATTTAAATATGCAATATTTAAATGTAACTACATTTCTTTTGTTCAACATGGTGCTGCTGTGAAATGAAAGGTGTGTCTGGTCCAGACCTCCTTGTTCCCACCCACGGTGATAACAAGCCTCAGTGTCTGACCTTTGGAACCAGTAGAATTTATTGTGCTGCTGTTTCCTCCAACTGTACCTGTGCTCTACTTCCATTCTGTCCTCGGCACGAGTGATTTATGTGAAGCATATCAGCATGATATAAATCTATGTAACATCTCTTTTGTTTATCTTTAAAGGATCTATAATATCCAACCCATTTTGCAATTCTTACTTCAATACGTCGGAGTTCATTGCATGAAGTGTAAAGAGTATAACAAGAGATACACAAGTTACCAAAGAAAGAGAACAAAAATAAAAAAACATAACTTCAGATAAATCTACAGGTAAATCTGTAGTGTCCCTATACCATTAAATATGTATTCCAGTATATTTATTTTATAACAAATGTATCAATATTTTGTCCTTCTGTATATTATGTGTATATCCCTGACAACAGGTTCTTTAGGGGAGTTTTTCCTCACTGGAATCGAGGGTGTAATGACAGAGGGTGTAATACTGTATAGATTGTAAAGCTATTTTGGGCTTATACAAATAAGATTTTATTGAATTGAACTGTATTGAAATATGCTTGAGGATAAGCAGAATCATCTGATTCAGTCAGTCTATCTTTGTCTATTTCATTGTTTTGAGTTTTTGGAAAAAATTAAATTAAACAGAAGGTACGATTTGTATATTAACAATAACAATTTTAAACATGCAGTTACTCTTGTCTCTGTATATTTTGCAAAATTTCTAAGGAAATATTACATGGACAGTTGCAGAGGGCCCTTCTAGTCAGTAAGTTAGTTAAAAAAAAACAAAAACAAAAAAACAGGTTCATTTTAATGAAACTTAGTTGAGGGGCCTGGCATGCATCACAGAAAAACCTATTACACTTTTGGGTAAATACAGAAATGTATTTTCACTTTCGTTGACACTCAGAGATTGTTATTTTTATTTTTTACATTTGATTACTTTTGACATTTTAATCAATTCTCATGGAAAATGATTTTTATAAAAGTTTTAGTGATAATGTCTATTAATGTGAAGGCTTTAGCACAGATGCTGATTTCAGTTCAGATTCAGTGGAACAAAATATATTGTCGAGGTGGGGTGATCTTAATTTGATAACTGTACACAGGGCTAGAAACTGGCCACCAATGTCTTCTTGAAATAATAATAGTTCAGTAAAGCACATCAATACTCAATCTTTGAAAATATATCCAGACACACATATAAAAATATTTATTTATTTAGTTACTTGGTTAGTTAATTCGTTATTTTTTTTTATTAGTTGTTTTCTTGGTTTGCTAGTTAGTTCCATGAACCCCAGGAACCATTAACCTTCACTCAAGCTCAGGGGAAGATTTTGAGCGGAGCACCGTCCACATTCACTTCCGTAAACAATCGGTGTACTTCCTCTCGTGAAAATGAGGCTCACATATGCTATAGCCTATTATCAGCGGAGACGGGAATTTAT
>CAAKHC010005658.1:61510-75022 GCA_901007825.1 Macroramphosus scolopax | reverse complement strand
GTTTGAAGCACTGGGGTCGTTTTCAGCATGTTATTCATTTTTAACTTTAGTTTGCAAATGTGTAAAGTTTGGGAAAATGTTTCTAACCTTGTCAACCTCTCACGTACAGGCATGCTCATATTTACAAGCACATACTGCATTTATTGCATATTTTGATTCAATTCAACATGAAGATTTGAGGAAAGGATGCTTGTACGCTTGTCACGGGAAGTTTATCCAGCATCACCCCTGCATGTGTTTACATGGAGCGATGAGGGAATATCCTAGACCCCCCCTATCGGAGCCTACAGGTGGATGCTGAGGTGGAGGTGGGGTTGAAGGAGCAGGCGGTGATGCTGATACAGTTCAGCGGCGACGTTGACAGGCGGAGGGAGAGATGGGAATACACCGCCAAATTGGGAGAGTGCGATCGGTGGATGACGGGGACATTTGGGCGTGTCACGTCTGATTAGCCGCGCCGCTCGAGTTGACTGCCAGAACCAGCTCGCAGGCGTCGCCTCATGTGATGTGGCAGCGTGACAACCGGGGAGCTTCTCTCTAAGTGCAATCATTGTCATGCTATCAGCAGCAATGCTAACAATGGCTTAGCACCACAAAACACATATGCACACTGAGGCTGATGGGAAAGTTAGAAGGTATTCAAAACATTTGTCCTGATAATGGGGGTCGATGAATCTTCATTTCATGACAGCCCATCACATAGTTGATGGTCGACGGTTCATCCTGTGGGGACACGTGCATGATGGTTCAACATGCACATGTCTGTGCAGACACTTTATGGAAAGTGTGCCGATGAGCTTAATCTGCTCATTAAGTCAGCCACAGGGACTCATGTGTTTCCTCTCATTCTACCCGCATGATGCAGAGTCATTATTCAATCTGCAGCCAGTTTGCGCTGATGCCTGCACCCGGCCCTGATGCAGCCTGACATCGCTGCACAAGAGATACAATCTCCATGAGAGCTGTGGTTGCCAGGATAGCTCTGGTGAGGTATTGGCGTGTGTGTGTGTGTGTTTGTGTGTGTTTCTATGGTCTCGTCTGCCCTCCTTGGCACACGAGGGACATGTTGGTGGCCAGAGAGAAACCAGCTTCATTAGAGTCTCTTCTCATGTCTTAGTCTGAGGAGGGTGAGATTAATAGAGACATGAGCTGTCTGCAAGGATCTGGACGTCCAACAGTAGGGTGAAATGAATCCAGAAGAGGAACTGAGGAACAACAACACAATTGTTTTATTTCCCTCCAGTCAAATCAAATTAACGTGAGCGAACGCAAATGTTTGATGTTTTCTTCCCCTTAAAGGGTGAGTCATCCTTGTTACGGTGTCATCCCTGTCACCTTTGCTTTGGCGCTGGCACGAGACAAATCTGTATGTGCGTGACCTCTTGCTTGGCTCAGTGACACACTAGTGATTGAGACAAGGAGACAACGGGATCAGCGGTTCATTCCTGACTCCTCTGTTAGAGAAAAAAAAAAAAATCCATCAATCCAAGTCTTTCTGCCACGTCATTAGAAATTGTGTCACGAATGAGTCACTCAATTGTCGGTGGAAAAAGAGTGATAGCTGTCCCTTATTCCCTTTTCCCTCCACTCAGCAGATTCTCCATAATGCTATAAACCAGACAGTTGGAGACAGGAATAAGTGGAAGTGACACCCCATGTAACCTTCTGGGTTCCTTCAAGTGACTTCAGGCCAAATTCCCTGCAGAGTATCAGCTCTCCTGCTGCTCGTTTGCCTTTCACAGCAGAGAAACTGCTCTACTTTTGAATTCCTCCCTGTTTTAAGAGACCACAGAAACCACCATACATATGACACAGTCTGTTGGTTGTTATGTTTTTAATTGCGGGGTCTCACTAACAGTATTACCAAATCATTTGATTTATCGCGTGGTGAAATTCCTTTGTGAGCCGTTGATTTTTTAAATGAACAGTGATATATTGTTTGTTAATTACGTCCGCGTTTGCTTCTGCGAGACGATACCGTTTCGCAGAGGAAGGAATATCCCGTGGCTTGAAGCACTCTCCTGGTAAATATTCCAGGATATTGCAGACTGAGACTCGATCTTCAAAGGTCAGCAATTAGACACAAAGAGATCTGGTTTGGCTTGTGATGTACGTCTACGTCGGCTGAGATGTGAGTAATGGAGGGCCGAGGACGGATCGCTTCTGAGTGCGTCACAGCAGATATGCAGGGTTCAGCTGCCCGGTGTACGTCTGGGTAATGCAGCTCCGCCTGGTCTAAACACCATAACATATTTCACAAGCAAGCGCCGGGCTTGTGTGCTTACCCTCAGCGACACCTCGGATCAACCGTATTAATGCAGTCCAAATATTAGTTTTCTCCCTCATTACCGAGCCGCGTGCTCCACGGCTGAACCCACAGCCCTCCTTAAGGATGGAGGATGTGTGTGTGTGTGTGTGTGTGCATCCAGACAATTACACTACGACGCCTCTGGTTTTCTTTTGCCGTGAATAGAATATTTTGAGTGTTCTTCTAAAAACACATGAAACGGTACGTTCCCCGCTGCCGATGACTTCATATCACCGCGCCTGGATTGTTCCGTGCAGCAGAATATGACTGCGTTCAGACCAGAGCCACGACAGTGTCACCAAAGTGTTGCTTCTAGCTAAGCCTAAGTGGGAGAGTAGTAAATACAGAGAGCTGAGCGTCGTGAAATCCCCATCTGCTCCGAAGTGGGGAGCTGACTCTTTCAATCTGTTTGGCCTTAACATTCGTCCCCCGCTTTCAGGCCCTTTCCATTATAGCTCCCGTCCTTGATCTTCCCTCTGTGCCTGCTTTTGTTCCTCGTGGGCAAAGACTCCCTGGTCTTTTTTATACAGTAATCATAGATCCATCTCGGTGACAAGGCCTTCAATCCCATAGCGTATGTACTCGCCGTTCAAAGCAAGCCCGACGTACAGAGCGAGTTCTTTGTGCTTCATGATCCCAGCTTGTCTTCTGTACATGCCTTCCCTCGGCGTTCTAATTCTATTGTGGGTTTTGCAGTTCTCCTGGAGGGATCATGGGAAATGTTTTGCAAATTGACCACTTTCTCCCGAAGGCACATGTACAAATGGTCGGACTGTTTAGAATTGAGACTCTCATGGTTATAAGCACTTGGGAACATTGTGGGTACCAAACCACAAGAGGGTTTTCGTGGAATGGGGGTAAAGAATTTATCCAACGACAGTGGATCCTGCAACATGTCTTGTGTTTACAACCAAATTCGATGGGAAGAAATAAAGCTTCACTTTGTCTCCTGTGCAGAGATTGCAGCAGGCAAATTCATTCAATTATCAGCCTCTTCAAGCTCGGTTGGGTAAAGATAACCGTTACATTAGATCCAATCAGTGCGGGGTAGCAGGTGAAATTCTACCCAATTTTCTGCCGTAAATGTGATTTCCACACATACATAGATACATAATGCCCCTTGTGGAGGTGTATTTCCTGTTTGGATTCAGCCTAAAGTGCTTGTTTATCCAGGTGAGATAAATGTGGAAAAGAAAATATCAGTGGGTCAAGACCGGCTGCAATTTATAAAGGAAGCTGTCATTTAATTTCTCAGACCTTTTTTATATGTGTGATTCATTTTGATTTAATGCTGTTAAACTGTGGCAGTGAACTGCCGTAACGATGAAGTATTCTGACCCCATTAAGAAAAAAACACCAGGCGTGTTTTTGTGACACAAACACAAACAACTGTGATTAGTCATCTCTGCACGCACTCAGTTCAAGACACTGGTACTTGCCTACGGGGCAGTACATCAGCATGCTCCTACCCATCTGCAGTCTGTGGCCAGGTTCCAACACTCGCGACTCTCCCTCCACCGCTTGCAGGTTGGCTCTCCCGTCCGTCACTATGTGGGCTCAGAATGTGGATCTTCTCATCCCTGTCGTCACGACGATGCTTTAAAACCCCTCTAGTTTGTTGCATCCCGTGCGTATGAAGCAGTGTGTCTGCATGGGGTTCGTGCATGTTGGCAGGGAAGGATGCATTCTTATGCCTTTCACACCACACTGCACTGTGATATTGAAGGAAGAGGATGAGAGGGATACAGAGAATAAAACCTCATCAACTGGACCTTGGAAACATCAAGTGAGTGGGCATCAACACTGTAGCACCGGTGCTACAGTGTAAGCACACATTCCAACACGCTCACACTTTTTCCACTTCCACACAATCACTTTTTCCCTCCGTTGGACACCCCTGAGGGAGCGCCAGTTTCACAGGAGACTTTGGCAATAAATGAGGTCGGGATTGTGGTGGGCAGGAAGCAAACAGGAGACACTAATGAAGTATGAAGGGCTGAGCATGGCCACATGGTTCCTGCCAAGCACCCCCCCACTTCCCCAATGCTCGACTCCACCTGCCCCAGGGACACACAAAGAGGGAGGTGGGCCACTCTAGAGAAAAAAAGGACCAGAAAAGAAAACACACTCTAAAGCACTTTTGTTATAATTGCATTTTTGTAGCTAAATTGAGACCGTTTAAAGTTTCCTCCACTTTCATCTCAGCTACTCACCTATTTGTACCTTGGACTTTGCAGAGCTGCATGAAAAGTTTGTCATAAAAATGTCAAAGCTATTACTGTATCACTCAGACTGCCTCCTCTTTGCCTGTTACATGCCTGCCTGCAGGTGCTTACACACACGTGTGTGCACGCCGGAGTGTGAAGTGGCACCTTGTCTTTTAAAACCCGATTGTTATCTGAACACTCCCGACTCCTCCTCTTCCAACTCCATATAAAACTTTAGGTACGACTACAACTTTATGCGGTGTAACAGAGAAGTTGAATACGTTATATTGAGATAAATGCTGCAGTTTGATGAGATGTGATTGGAGACAGTGAGTCATTGACGGGCCGTCTGCATGTTCCACTTCATCCACCGTCTCCTGTCTCTGCATACGCTCACCATTCAACAGGAAATGAGCTGATTTGACCGTGAGCGGTGCAGAAATGAATCATCCTTAAGTAAATTCCAATTCCCTTAATTCCTCTTAGAGAGATAAGATTTACAGGAAGCTTGATCTGCAAAAGTGACGTTATGGGAATGATGAGGACCAGAATTTAAATTTTCTGTTTTATTTCTACAAGATGGGAACGGAGCCATCGTGACATTAGATTAAAGGTAGTCACATTAAATCACTTTTTATTTTCCGAATTCATATTCAGGCTCGTCCCTAATGGGTTAATATAGTTTTAATAGACGGGGGTCTGAATGAGGAGAAACTTTAACATTCTCCTGGTCAACACCATTAGCTTCCTTCTCCACAGGGCCTCTTCTCTTCATGTGGGAGGACATGACGGAGAAATAAAAAGCGCTAAGAGTGTTGTGAGAGTTCGTTCAATTATCAGCACAAATAGTGCAGCCTGAGTGGACATTTCACGACCTCCTCAGCTGGTTTCCTCCTCACATGTTACTGTAAGTGAGGGGAGGTTGCGCGGCTGCAGATACCTGTCAGTGCGTATCCCTGCTCTTAATATGCATCAGTGAATCCACATCTGTTGTCATGCTTTTGTTTTGACATGCCCTGAGCACGTCAGGAGCATGGTCCCTGCCTGTCACTGCCTTGTCAGCTTGATGGGTGACTGGTATGGTTGTGATGTGTCCCTTCTTCGACCCCCCCCTCCCTGATTTTTCCACTTGAAGGAATCCCAACGATTCCAAAGGAGCCTTATTTATATTCCGCTGTTGACTTTTAAAAAACTCTGGTTGCTTTCACTAAACAAAGTTGTTTTGTATGAATCTGAGGTCGGGGGGGTGGGACGTAAGTGACATTCTTACGACAGTATATGTTGTGTTAGCTAAAGCTTGACAGTGAGGTGGATTTAAAAAAAGTAAGCCAGCTGTTTGGTTTCATGCCAGACGGCGGACAAATACATCTCTAATGGGAACAAACATCCCACTGAGGATACGCATCAAACAACCCTCCACACTTTGAATCGCTTCCAGGTCCTGCTGAACTGGTCCACTAAGCTGTTACAGTGATGGGCAGTCAAGCTGATGAACGTCCTTTTCACTTTTTTAAAAAAAAAAATAGAGAAAAATATCCTTGTATTTTTTTTTTTTAGAGTTCTGGTATTCTGACAATATCAATCCGTCACAGCCACATCAAAGCGGACGTGAAAGAAACTCGATCCTTGCTGCGGACCAAACCAAGCAGTCCAGGAGAGATTGCATGGACAACCTGAGAATGTGTGTGTACTTGCAGAGCTATCTTTGTCAGGACCAATTGCAGTGTCAAACCATCTTAGTGAGGGCATTTCGGTTGGTCCTGAGGTTCCATCAATCTCAGCAAGCTAGCGTTTCACATTTCACACTCCGAACCAAAGGGGGCGACATATCACCAGATTGTTGGGTAGTCTACCCCCATTGGGAGAATCAAAAAAATTTACTGTGATTTCTTGGACTGAAATGAGTTTTCTCCGTTGTGTTGTTTCGCCGCTGCTCCCTCACACTGCTGCAGTTTGGAACATAATGAAGCTCATGCATCACTCCCTCTTCCTCGCCGCCTGGTGAAGAGCCTCAGCAACCGATAACTAGCTCCATGGTTCTAGGCAACTCCCTCTGGTACACTAACAACTCTGCACTTACCGTTGCCTCTTGAGGTGCTAAGTCATATTAAGAGGCATGAAAGTCTGGGGCTAGCTAGTTAGCAAACTTACAAAGTATCCCTTTAACAGGAAGACAGACTTTGGGTTAAGGTTGGTGCTAAGTGATGAGCTGTGATTAAGTTAGGGGGCTAGGGGAAGCTAAATTAAAATGATTCTACGGTGGTATAATGTGTGTGTGTGTGAGAGAGAGACTGATGAACCATGGTCAAATAAATGAATGAGTAGTAAAAGGTGGAACAACGTTTTCCCCGTCATTTTCAGTGCTAACATGTGATAAGTGCTCTGAGGCCTGTTTTCCTTATCCCCTCATTAAAATGTCCCTAATCTGCATTCTGTGCTCCTCTCCCTCCCTGCGTCTGTCCTGTATATTAAGTATGTATGCATATGTGTGGGCGCGTGTTTGCGCACGTGCTTGTGTTTGCCAGCTCCGGACGAGGCCCTGGGAGAGAGCGAGCGAGCGAGAGAGAGCGAGATAATGAAATAATAACTCTTATCAAACTACTGCAGACTGAGTGGATCTCTCTCCTTTGCTCTTTCTCTCTTGTCTGCATCCTCGTCTGTGCGGCTCTTCTCTCTGCCTCAGCACGCGTCTCTCAGCCTGATTCCCTGCCTGATTCTTTGCTGTCACTCAGTCGCCGCCGCCGCCAGTGTTCCCGACGTTGCAGTTTAAGCATACAGTTGTAATCTTTTCCCGTGCTGTAGCACGTTGCGAGCGCTGCAGA
This sequence comes from Macroramphosus scolopax, assembly GCA_901007825.1. Classification (NCBI taxonomy): domain Eukaryota; kingdom Metazoa; phylum Chordata; class Actinopteri; order Syngnathiformes; family Centriscidae; genus Macroramphosus; species Macroramphosus scolopax. Next base: position 67,685 of record CAAKHC010005658.1, on the reverse strand, counting down.
TTCTCATCCCCACGAAGACAACTGTAGGGGAAGAGCATCAGGTTTGGACTGATGCAGCTTAGCCGGGGTCTCTACGAGTGCAGTTTTTGCTTGCATGTGCTATTGGAGATACAGGAGACAGAGAGGAGAGGAGAGAGACCGTTAAAGTTACACAAAGACTTTTTATTTGCCAATTAGAATGCAAGGATAACTCTTAAGACTGGGGAAGATGAAAGTCGTCCAAACAGTAGCCTCAACATCATTATGGATCCGGAGCTGCTCCTTATCCAGGAGATACATTATTCATAACACGGCCCAAATGAATAATATTCGTCTTAACCTCCCGTGCGTCCCTTTATCTCTCCATCCTTCCACCCTCCCTAACTCAACGTGGTCTGGGGTGTAGGGAGGAGGCCGCAGCCAGTACCCTGTGTCTGAACCTTGTGGTGTCAGCTCGCTAATGAACTCTGACTTTTACATTACCGATTCTCTTATAGGCCTTTTTTTTAGTTGCTGACTTGGGCTTCGACACTGGTTTTGAGTGTCAGCTCACAAAATCCTGCTTTTGTCTTTTTCTTCGCTTCACAACAAAGTTCCTAACAGATTGTTGTACGTTGTGGCACCACCATTAAAATCCTCCCATTTATCTCCCGTTTTCCTCCTCTTCAGTTGTCTTCCCCTGTTCATTCACTCCTGATTCTCTTCTCTCTTGTCTGTCGCAGCCTCGACGTTTAAAAAGGGGCATTAAAAAAAGATGGGCGAGATGAGGTGAGAGAGAGGGAGGAGAAGGTAAGAGATGAGATGAAGGAGTGAAGATGAAGGTAGACACGGGGACAGAGGTGTGAGGCAGAGAGCAGCGGGTGCCTAAGTGATACTGACAGGGACACATTTGCTCCAGAGCTGTGGAATTGTGTTGTGTGTAATTGAAACGGCGGAGCATCAGGAGCAGTTGTTTGCAATACATTTCAACTGCTCCGGGAGAGTGAATGTGCCACCTCCACCGCCGCCTTCCCCGTCATTTCTTTACCCTTCTCTATCCCCTTTCTCTTCTTTCTAATTTCCTGCTTTTTGCCTCTCCTTCCTTTTTCTATTTCCCCTCCTTCAAGTGTCTGGTATCCCTCTCAAGAGTCATGTCCAGACTTGGCTTCTCCTCCACAGGCTCCTCTCATCCTCCCCCCCCTCTCCCCAATGTGGGCATCACGCTAAGCTGTAGCGACAGGTCGAAAAGGCTCTCAGCCAATGAAAGAGCAGAATTAATTTGCTTAATTTCATAACATTTCATTTAGCCACCAAACCACCCGTGGCAGGGGGGTGTCAACGCATCCAATGCATTTGGCACGCATGCTATTTTTTTTTGGAGGCTCTCGCTCGAAGAGGTTCGGAGGGGGTGTGAGGGGGAGGATGGACGGTGCAGTTCATGTATAAATATCAGGATGTAATAGAGTATTTATTATAGTAAAGGCTCTTATGATCACATAGACCGGTTTCACTGGCAAATGGGATGTGACATGAGGTTTAGCACCGTGACCACTCAGCATTTCAGCGTTGTGCATTTTGCTCACAGGTGCTTCCCCCCCCACACACACACACACACACACCCCACATCTTTTAGCCCCTCACCCACCCACGCACATTTATTCATTCACATATCCACATCTGGCCTCATCCAAGAGAGAAATCCTCAGAGCAATATCCAATCTAGCCTGTGAATTTATATACTTCCTCCTGCAGCAGCAGATCGAAAGCACGGCTACACTTTCCCATCGGGCATCATGACACATTTGAATAAGAACTAATAAAGATCTTTATTTACTCAGGGGATTGTCTTCTCAGTCTTCACTTGCAAAGGGAGGTCTTTCGCCTCCTACTCGGGCCCTGGTGCTGGAGTGTGCCCCGCCGATTCTCCTAATCCGAGTGCCTGGCTCGCCTGTGGTTGTTTGACTCGCAGGGGAGTCGGGATGTTGGGAAAGTTCACCTCAAGTAAAGAAGACATTTCGGAATTATTCATGTACCCGGGGATTGCTCAGCGGCACGTTGATGATTCAAATTCAGCCAGGAGCTGCACGGTGCTGCAGTGTCCACCGCTGATCAGCAACACTAGAAGAGCTTTTTGGATTTTTACCGTTTAATTGTAATGTTATACAGGAAAACATTACAAGCAGCAGCTCAGATGGTAAAATTTGTCTCATTTAAAAGTGGATTACAGCAGGTTTTTAAGAGCCTGAGTCACATTACAATGTGAATATATTACAAACTAAAGACGAGGCGGCGGAGTAAGATGATATAAGTGGGATGAATAAGTGGGTGCAGGTGTGCCCTGAAACAGAGGTTACTTTATGGAGTGCATGTGTGGAAGGAAATGATCTCTGGCCATAATAATTTATGTAAGCCAGTACTGGAATAAGTGCCTGCCATCTACTGATTGTGTTATACATGAGAAGCAGAGCGCTAAGTGTTGGAAAGGCAATTATTGTTTTGAAGCTGCAAAGTAAAAAATTTAACAGCTATTTTATTAGTAAAGCTGTGAAAAGTACGTGCAGGGCAGCGATGAGGTTGCCGTGCATCTTACTGTATGAGCTCTGTTGCGTCGTCTTCCTATTGAATCAATGAATACATTAATATATGTGACACAATGATTGATATTTGCTCAATTTATATTCTTCATTTGGTTTAATTGCATTTGTTTTAATGCACCAGCATCCAACCCTTCTGGAATGTCTCGATGTTTGACATCATCGCTAAGCTAATCAAATGGGAAGATGAACCACTTGATTAAAAGATAATGAAGGAGTCTGCATGGGAAGCTCGGAGAAGATATCTCATGCAGCGAGCTTCTCGTCTTCATCAATCTGTCCGTCCATGTACTTTTATCACCAGCACATATACAGCTCTTAGATCTATACATGGTAAATTACCGGCTCCGGCACTCACCCAGTGTCCTCTGGGAAAATGCTGACAAGCCATATGAACTCCAATCATTTTCATAATTATACCAGACTACAAAAAAAAAATCACTTGTATCAGCAGGCATTCAAGTTGTGTTAATCCACGTTCCTGTTTCTTGTATTAATATTGATTTGTTAATAAAAAAAGAAAAGGAAGCCGGGCTCTAATGAGTAAGACCTCCAGGCCTCTGATAGAGGGCTGTAGGGATTTGTGAAAAATGCATGAAACATAAAAGTAATTTGAAAAAGTTTATTAACTATAAATATTCCAGTGCCGAGCTCACATGTTATTGCACAGTGGTACTGTAATTAAAAACACTTGTACGTCCCGGTGGAATTCACTGTTAATACGCTTTTATTATTAGTCTTTCCTGCATACTTTGTTTGTTTCTCCTCGTTGATGTGTCGCGATGGTGCACGGGTGCCCTGTGACATCTGCACACATGCATGAAAATATTGAAGTTATCAAAGCTTTAATGAAGCTGAGGTGAACCGAAAAGCTCACTTAGCATATTTCCTAAGTTTGTTCCCGGGGAGTTCTGTCACTCCGTCCTGAGCGATGCCGGGGATGAGGCAGAGGTGGTGCATCCCCCGATAGCCCGGCAGTAGCAGTTGTGTAAAAGCACTGCACTCGCTCAATGCAGGGAGCTAATGTGTTTGACCCCCTTTCCCCAAAGGAAGTGCTTCCCGGCGCTTGCATATGAATGAATCAGCATGTTTTATAAGAGCTCCTCATCCGTCACACCATTTTCCCTCCTCCCCGTTCTTCTTTATCTTTGTCTTCACGGTGTCCTGAGGGTTAAGTGGAACTGATATCCGGCTTTTGATTTCTAAAATAGGCAATATAAGCACAGTGCGTAGATTGCAATGGTGAAATTCTGAGCTGGCGGAAGTCCCTGCTGGGCCTCGGATCAGCGCTCAGCGGACCAACTGGCCTCTCGGACATCAGTCCTTAACCTTTTCTTAGGGCAGTTATAAACTGTTTCACTCTGACCTCTGTCTTCACCGCGCACCAGAGGCAGATATTGTATTACCCGTCTCATACGGATGTTTTATTCTCACCGAGCCGCTCGTATATTGTGACAAAACAAGTTCATGAAATGTTAACTGATCAGACTAACTTTTATCACGTCGCCGCCGCCCCTGATCTCTCTCCCTCTCTCTCTCTATCTCCCCTTTCCACGACACTTTATATCCCCCCCTGTGATTTCATCTGTTTGTCTCATTTTCATACATATTACATATTCTCTCTTCTCTTATCCATTTCCTCCCATGGTGCCTTTTTTCCTCTATGCAGAGACCGTCTTGATACAGCCGCTGGCATCTGCTGGTTTAATCATGTGTGTGGATTTAGAAATAAGTGTGTCACTGCTTCTCTGTTGCGTTTGTTTGATTGTGTGTGTGTGTTTGGGATTGGACATGGGTTTTACAGCACAAGTTGGTTAAAGAATGACGTCACCTCAATGTAAGGACGGGCCCGGGATCCTCATGGTTGTGTCAGTTTCTTCCAGATACTCTTGTTTATGTTTATCGCCATTGTTTTGCTTTGAAATCATTGAATTGATTTAATATTGGCATTTAATACCTTAGGAAATATTCCTCCTCATTCTGTACTTGTCATCTCTCCTTATCTGGAAATGAACACATGCATGTATGAACTACCGTGAAGCACATGAAGGTTGAAATAAATTGTTTGTCTTGCTACCTCCTGCACACGACGCCTGCTCCTCCTGAATGCGAGAGCTTCAGTGAGCCTGCTGCCTTCCTGCCTGCCTGCCTGCCTGCAAGCCCGCTGTGCAAAGACTGGGTGGGGGCGATTGCAGAATACATCACCTTCAATAATGTGTAGTAAATGAAATGACTACTTAGTGAAATCAAAGTCATGTGCAATCAGAATGGACCGTCACACATGCAGCTGACTTCCAGTGGAATAAAAATCTATTTCCATTGAAATATTTGTGCTTTCCCAAATGTATTCAGATTTGGTTCCATCCCAAATACGCTGTGTAATGTACTACTGTGGTACATCTCGAGCAGAACACAGAACCTCCCAGACCTTTGTGAAGTTTTCTTTCACTATGCAGAATTCTCTCGGCGTTGCCTCTTCATCATTCTTCATCCGCCTGTGTGTTTTTGCTGAATACAAGAACAAGATAAAACACAATCTTTTCTTCTATTTATCTGATGATCATGCAGCCTGCGCCGTGGCCTGAAACTCACAATGTGTTCCGGAGGTCTTCACCTCTTGTCTCCTCTCCTGCGCTGAGCGATGAGGGTCAGTGCTCAGGCTAAATGACCAGGCTGTGAACCCATCGTGCAGACAGCTAGTCACCTGGTTACCGTTTCCAAGGACAGAAACTCACCCACAGCCTGCTGAAACCTCTCCCACAGACACACCCGTGAATTCACACACAGCAAAGAATATCTCACATCCAACCGGAGATGGATAGATGGATGAATACGTGGATGGATGGATGGATGGATGCATAGATGGATGAATGCATAGGTGGATGTGTGGATGCATGGATGGATGCATAGATGGATGGATGGATGCACAGGTGGATGCATAGATGGATGGATGCATAGATGGATGGCTGCATGGATGGATGGATGCATGGATGGATGGATGGATGGATGGATGGATGGATGGATGGATGGATGGATGGATGGATGGATGGATGGATGGATGGATGGATGGATGAATAAACAAATGCACAGATGGATGGATGCATAGATGGATGAATGCATAGGTGGATGGATGGATTTATGAATAGATGGATGGACAGATGGATGAATGGATGAATGCAGATGGGTGGATGGATGGATGGATGGATGGATGGATGGATGGATGGATGAATGCATAGGTGGATGGATAGATGGATGCATGGATGCATAGATGGATGGATGAATGCATAGGTGGATGGATGGATGGATGAATACGTGGATGGATGGATGGATGGATGGATAGATGGATGGATGGATGGATGGATGGATGGATGGATGGATGGATGGATGGATGGATGGATGGATGGATGGATGGATGCATGGATGGATGGATGGATGGATGGATGGATGGATGGATGGATGGATGGATAGATAGATAGATAGATAGATAGATAGATAGATAGATAGATAGATAGATAGATAGATAGATAGATAGATAGATAGATAGATAGATAGATAGATAGACAGACAGACAGACAGATAGATAGATAGATAGATAGATAGATAGATAGATAGATAGATAGACA
>CAAKHC010005658.1:26460-55893 GCA_901007825.1 Macroramphosus scolopax | reverse complement strand
TCCCCCCCCCCCCCCCCCATCTGCAAGATGTCTTTAAAAAACTATTGTCAACACCAGTGCAAATGTAACATCAGGGTCTTAATCCATCAGAACTTCTCCACATATTTAGAAGTCTCTTCCAAATTTCACCTGCTGACTGCGACATTATGATTATAAAGTTACAGAAAAAAGAAAGTGAAGCTGAGTGTTCATGTCGTGACCTCTGCTTGGACCTGTATTGATTTTCTGTTCTCAGAAACGAGGCTTAATTGTTCCACGTGTGTCGAGCACGATCATTAAAAAGTTTTCCGACTTCAGTTTTAACCAGTCGATCTTCCAGATGTAAATAATCCTGAGATCCAGCGAAGTGTGAAGATATGTGATACTGAGGTGAAGTTTGCCCAGAAGTGCTACGTCTCTAAATAGATTCTCCTCCAACCTCCTCCCGAAGAACAATAATGTGTTCTAAAGCATCTCCAGTTAGGAAGCTCAGCGCTGAGTGATGAACTGCATCCAGAGATTTAAGAGACATTTTCTCTCTGCAGTTTGTAGTATTTCTAATAAAGAATGCTAGTTTTAACAAGTTAACTTGTTTAGTTCCTTAATGTTCTTCGAAGCTCAGCTCGCCATCAATCCAGGAACCAAAGTGTTTGTAAGAGGAAGCTCCTTCACCTTGTGTCCCATCAAGTTTGATATTGACTCCGCTGGTGCAGTTATATTTTGAATAACTGTACATTTTGGAGTTATGTTATGTAACTAAAACATCACGTCGCTCCTGTAGTAAAACGTTTTTGATATTTAAAGTTGTAGCACGAGGAGGTCGGTTGATGTGACGGTTATTTCCTGACTAGTCGGTGTGTTTCTAACTCCGGTTGGCAGCATCACAGCTGCTGCTAGTAACAATAATGGTAATTATATTCAAGCTCCCACAGCGAGCAAAGTCAAAAAACTCTCTGTACTTCATTGCAGCACCTTTTTTTTCAAATGTGCTTCTGTAACAGACAAATAAGTCCTATTAGGAAGGAAACCGCCATGAATCTCAACGGCACCCGGGAGTCGGCGCGAGTGAAATAAAGCTCCCCGGGCTCTGTGATACGATGGTCAAGGTGGATCAGATTACAACTGATTAAATTTCTATGCTGCAAAATGGTTTGATCATTTCTTATGAAAAAATAGAATAAAAAAAAAACTGGGACGTGACCTTTAGCTCTGAGTAACTGCTCTTCTGAGGAATGTCTGCATACTAAGAGGACACGAAGGCTTCTGGTATAGAGAGGGAACCATTTCGTCCTTGCGTCCTGAGGGTCAACTTTTTAAATAATGAGAGACGAGCCAAGGCTCCACTCTGTCCGCACCTCGGTGTGTTCTCTGATGTTAATGGCCTCTGATGCTCTGATAGACAGAAGCATGTCCAGGGATAAATCATTCAGAGGTCATCGGTGGAGCTGTCACTCAGCCGCTCGACGACTGTCTGTCTGGTTCCTCCCCAGTCCTCTGTCGCTGTCTGACAATTCTTTTTTCTTTTTTTTTTCTTGGTCTTTCACAAGTCTCTTTTTCCACTCTTATATTCTCTCCCCTCATGTTCCAGCTCTCCCCCCCTCCCCTTCCTTTCCCACTGCGCTTGGCATGAGCTGCTAAGTCGGGCTATGATGTCAGAAGTAATGGGAACATTTCATTTTATTAAACACACTCTCCACTGTGTCCGCTGAGAGAGAGATTGTTGTTTTGATGTTTAAGGATTAATTATTAACAAACAACATTACGCTTGTTGTCGGCTAACATGCTGATGTGTGCCGGCACACACACACACACTGCACGCGCGTGCGCAGACACACACTCGGCGCAACTTCCAAATGACAAACACGTCCTACAAAATAGATTTCTGGTAATTACCGCTGTCATCGCACATTCCTTTTCTCTTTATTTTCTCCTGGTTGTTGTAAGTTTAAGTGGCTGCTCTGTGGAACAAGACAAGCAGTGCTCCATAATGAAGTGTTTAATATTTGATGGCATTGGATTTCACAGCTAATAAAAGCTGCGTGTGTGCCTCCATTAGCCCTCCGTCCAGGCCGGAGAACGGCGCTGCATGACTGCGCCATGTAGATCAAAATGTGTCCAGTGGCGGCTAATGGGGGGAACCCAAAAAATCTGTCATTATAAAAAGTAACAATGCATACAGAATGCTGCAGGTTTTTACAATCACAGGTTATAAATTATTCACGCCGTTTCTTTCTGCCGGTGCCTGGCGGTTCGTGCCGGGGGGACGCTGAGATATGTTGTCGGAGGAACGCCGCTGTGTTATCTGTTAGAGAATATTAGAGAGGTGTGAGATCATTCCCAGCCGGCGCACACGGGAGGCTGTTCGGATTCCAGACAGTTTTAAAAGCTAAGGAGGCTAAAGATATAATGAAAGATCTAATTAATTGGGCGATTATTGTCAGAGAGGCAACTTTCAGGGACTTGGATGAACAAATGTAACTTTAAATAAAACAGTAGTAATAATAAACTATTTATAGAGAACTTATCAAAACAAGGTAACACATTCTTTACTCTCACTGGCTATCGCAGGGTTCCTGCTCAGTATTCCCAAAGTCTCTGTTCCCTTTCACACTACAGGACTTCAATACTCATCAAACAATATGGAGACTTCACCTTCAACCTTCCTCACACATCATTTGGATCCTTTGGGGAGATAATCTGCTCGGACCAGCCTTGAGTTGTGGCATTATTAATACGGGAGTTTGAGACAGAGAGGAGAAACTATAGAAAACTTTAATCACTGGGGCTCCATCCATTGCAGTATTAACGCTGCAGCTTCCAATGCAACATTGACTGGTGAAAACAATGCAACAAAGCTGAGGCACTTCTATTTATAAATGAATGATCGTGCAAGCTCTTGACCACATGCCTGCTCACAATCTAAACCCAATATTTCTCTTTTACATGTCTTCCCTGCACCTCGTCGGCTTCCTCTACACCAGGTAAGAATACCATTTTCTCTTCAGCTGCTTCTCTTCCTCTCTCCTACATCCGAGGAGGCAATAAAGGAAGTAATGTCAATTTTTTACAGCAGTGTAAATTCTTGACAGCCATTGATCCTGCAGGACGGACGTGTGCTTAGTTACATGATGGGCTGACACAGACTGCGAGGTCCTCGCTTCATCACCCGCCTGCTCTCGTCCGTACCTGTACACCCCCTCTATGATAACCGTTTGCATTGTGTGCATACAGTTGTTTGATTTATCGGGATTGAATACGGTAAATTTGTGTTTTTCTATCAGGATGCCACAAAATCACAGAGGAGCATCTCGCGTGGCAATCTTATGTTTTCATCACCTCATCCCGCCTTTACAAATTATTCAGTATTCACCAGGCATGTAGAATTTGACTATAGCTGGAACAATATTAGCACTTGCCTAGTCACAAAACAATCCCCGTTGATTATAGTTGCGGGTGTGTGACAACTACTTTGGTCGCTTTAATCTCGGGCTGTTGTGTTTCCGTCAAAAGGCAAATGTAAAGTTCCCGTCTTTCAACTAACCGCAGGCCTCAGACGGACGGTGATTTTTGTTTCTACTATATTTTAGTGAACACAAGCGCAGTGATTGCAGACTCACATGGACGATCCAATCATAGGAACACACTCACGTTTCTGTCTCCGTTTTTCGGGGGGTTGAATACAAAACTGAATTAGGGTTCAGCGTGTATAATACCGCTAATGTGATCCTGCATTATCATATTCACACATAGAAGCGTCTTATTGCCAGCTGAGAGTGAAATACTCCTGTCTGAATGTGATTGTTACCACAGCCGTGCGAGCACGAGCTGTATTTGAGGTGATAGCGATCACATATGCAGCGGAGGGTGTTTAATTTGAAGATAGCCATAAAAGCTCATATCCCCCTGCTATAAGGAAGTGGTGCTGCCCATAGTTCTAATTAGATTTTGGAGCTAGCTGGTGCTGGAGGAATTATTTCGGTAGTTTGAAAGACTCCCCGTGGTAACCTCGTTCAGCCTCGTGTTCGACTGAGGAACGTGAGGACTTTTTAGTTTCATGATCTCACTCTTCTACGTTCAATTACATAATTATATTTTATTTGTTGAGCTCAAATAAAACGCCTCGATGCACTTTTAAAGTCTTTAAAGTATGACACCGTCTGTCCTTAGACCCTCGATTCGACTGAGGAGTAACTCCCCTAAATACCTTTTAAACAGGGAAGAAATGATGACAAGACAACTAACGACTAATATAGAAGTCATAGACCTTAAATATCCATAAATTATCTTCCCTTCCTATCCCACTTGTTCTGCACCTTAGCTTGTCGGAACAAGCTGCTCACTGTTAACAGCAGTTTGCAGGCTACATAGCTAATTAGCTGGTCAGCTGCACACACACACAACTTAAAAATGCATGTGAGCATACCTGCAAATATCATTTTGCATCCATGTTAGATGCTGTGGCGCGGTCATTAATAGCTCGGTGAACAACACACTGCCAGTCGGAGGCTTGTCGCTGCCTCTCGTCGCCCTGGCAGAGGTGAAGGCTCATCATTAAAGTATAATGCTGAAGTGACTCAGTAGGCAATGAGGGCTCGTCATTAAGTGCTGCACTGTACTCCTCTGTCTGCTGGTTTTACAGCCGGAGCAGATGTTCTGAGCCTGTTGATAGAATGCAACGAGACAAACACTCCATATTTCTTTACCGATGTTGTCACACGTGGACAACAGAAGGGCAAAGGGACTTCGCACATGCTGTCCAGGGAGGTGTTCACAGTATCACCTCCACTATAGCTGCTCAAAGCTCAAAGCTCAATACCACAAGACAGATATATACTGTTTTAAAGAAGTCTGGGTGTCTCTATACATTCGGTGGAGTGCAAACTGTCCATAAACTGTAAATAAAAATAATTGGAAATATTCAATTATTGGTCAGACAGCTGCCGGGTGCAGCTCCTACAAACCCCTCGCACTATATCATCCATCACGGAGCGCTGCCAGGTTATGTTTATGTTCCTGCTGGTTATGATGTGGAGAGCATATCAGCGGACTTGATGAACATCTGGCTAAACAGCAGTTTATTAAATAATGCAATAATAAAGACATACAGAGGAAAGCCGCTTCGCCATCCGGTGATCTCATCGCAGACGACGGCTGGTTCTGAGGAAATCTGACCAAGGCTTGTTCCGGGGGTTCATCCCCTGACATTCTGTTTGTAATGTCACATTAGGTGTTGTGCTTCCTGTGGTTGGTTCGGATCAACACCCTCAAGATCCACGAGACTGGTCCTGTGGTCGGCACCAGAGTTCCAACAAACCCAACAAAGCACTCCAGGGTTCAGCTCAACCACCCTTTAGTATGATAACCCTTATCATCCACTGGCTGTTAGTGACGCAGAGCAGACTCACTGAAGCTCAGACACACAAGGTTATTGATGCATCAGACATCATCATCACTCCCAAACATATTTTAAATGAACGGAGGGATTCAGACTGATGAATGAGATGTGCCATCGACGGTAAACAATTTGATTTATGAAGGACATTTCATGCTTTCACTCATATCCCCCCCCAGCCCCCCTTTTTTAGTCTGTGAAAATATTAATATAGATTGGAGAGGCATATAATGCCGCTCGAGCTCATACCTGCATGTACAATCACAACGGTGACATATCTTCTCTCCCTGGCACTTCATTTTTAGTACAGGTGCTCGGCATAACAAAGCAGGGAAGTGGGCAGTGTAATTTGTTAATTTGGAAAGAGTTTAAAGCAGCTCCCCTGGTAACAAAGAGTGGAGGAGGGAATGAAGGAGGTTCGCTCTACATGTCAGAAGAAGTATACTCATGTTGGTCTACATGTCTTCTACACTTGTTCACGTCTCCCTTTTTTAGCCTGTACTTAGAAATCACAACTTATTTTTAATGCATTCACGATTCTAATTAATTATCAGAGGAGCCCATCCCGGATATAATCAAGGGCTTTCCGGTGGTGTGTTAAAAAAAAAAAAAAACGTTCAAAGAGGCATGTGGCCATATGTTTGCATTACACGTGTGTGTGTGCAGCCTCTGAGACAACGGCGTGATTATCTGCACGGCGGTGCTTATCTACGCCTTCCAGCGGATGGTGACTAATGCCCTTAAGCGGCACATTTATTGCTGACGCATCACTGTACACACACTATACAATGAATGTACAATGCGTGCACGAAAAGTACACACATGCTTTTAATTATGCACACACGCGAGGGACGGTGTAGGAAAGAGGTGAGGAAAATGTGCAGGAAGGAAGGACAAGATACTTAATGATTTCTAATGAAAGTATAAATCAGCGGCTGCTCAGGGGGATGAGGGAGCCTAATAGTGCTTTTAAGAATCGTCATGTTATTTCAAGTTCGTCTATTTTGAGCTCGTAATGAGGAAACCGATGGAGGAGATGCAGAGGTACTAGAGTGACCAGAAGAAGCCAGGTTTGATTGATTGCTTTGTGTTCGTAAATAAAACTAGATTAAATGTTTACCAGCCAGATAATGTCATGGAGACGTGTGTGCGTGTGGTGTTTATGAGGCATTACAGGTATGAGTCGTGCGTGTTCCCTCTGTCCCTCGAGTTGATTTACTGAGCCGACTGCAAATTGACCTCTGCCACAAACGTCTGTGTCGCAACTGCTTTTAATTAAGTGGGGGTATGTACTAACACTCATGATGTAAATAGGCGCAGCCACAGCGGAGTTACTTTATTTCTGGTCTATTAACAGAAAAAGAGAGTGCAGGTTCTCAGTGCTGCTGAGCTATTTGGCGAAGGAAACAAACGTATATGAAACTGCAGTGCTGTTGTATGGGATAAAAAGGTTATTAATAAAGAAACAATGACTTACGAGTCTGTATTTACAGATAAAAGTGCACTCTAGGGAATGTTGTTGGCTTCTCCTTAATTCTTTATTTAGTTCTGGACTGGATTCAAAGCAACGGAATACAGAGTATGTAAATTCAAGTGGAACTGTTAAGTCAAGAAAAATGCTCCAAGTGAAAATATACATTTGAACAGGAGACAGATGTCCAGCGCTTTATGGTGAGCGTGGTGTCTTGAGTGAGGGCGGGTTGGAGATGAAGGAGTTTTGTGTCTCTCCCCGTCTACATAGTAGCAAAGAAAGCACACAGGAGTTCAAAATATAATTAGTCAGAAAAGCCAAGACAGCAGCTGTGAATAATTTAAGATGGCAGTTTATGCAAATGGTCCAAATCTAGGACACGGTGCAGAAGGTGTTAGCGTTTTACTGCTGACTGGGTGGAAACAGAGCGGAGTAGCATATGAGGTGCTCGTACGCGGCCGAAAACACTGCCAGCGTAACTCCGTTAGTTTGTTTTGGGATGGAAAATATGTCTTTTCACACGGATGTAGCTCCCGTGTGTGTGTGTGTGTGTGTGTGTGGTGGCACTTTAATGCTTTAGTCTAATGAAGATATTTGTAGTTACTCATAAACACCTTGATGACCTGTGATCACCCCCAGCTATTATTACCAAGTGTAACGTATTATCATGAGTGTCTCAGAGACTCTGTTGCAGATGTGAGGACGTGAATCACAAAGCTTAACTTTAACCACTCTGATTCAATCTGTCAGCCGACAATCAAGTTGCACGAGCGGAGGAGGAAGTTGTGCGTAAGTGCTGCAGCATTCAATAACTGAACTGGGAACAAGCTTCCAAAAGATTTGTTACCTTCACTTACAAAGACTTTGCTCTCATCAACAAAAAAAATATCTGCAATTCAGTCGGGACCACTTAAGTCCGAAAGATAAACTTAATGCCATGCAGAGGAAGCAGGAAGAGTAGGCAGACTAAAGCGGCTTAAATAAGACGCCCTGAATGACATTTTGCCAGACAGAGTTCATGGAGGGAAATCAGCTGAGCCAATTGAATGCATTGGAAGGAATAAGTGAGTAGTCAGCTGATGAGGGCCGGCTTTGGATCAGCTGATATAAGCAGAGCTGAGCTTGACTCTGTGGCGTTTTGCTCCATAACGTAAAACATTATGTCTCGAAAATCACAGACGGAGCTACTTTGTTTGAAATTTGAAGCTGCACAACCAACGTTGTCATTAGGCTGACTGTTAGCTGTTAGCAGGCTGTTAGTAGGCTGTTAGCAGCAGGCGGTTAGCAGGCTATTAGCAGGCTGTTAGCAGGCTGTTATTAGCTGGCTGTTTCCCGGCTGTTGGCAGCAGGCGGTTCGCAGGCTGTTATTAGCTGGCAGTTAGCCGGCTGTTAGCAGCAGGCTGTTAGCAGGCTATTAGCAGGCTGTTAGCAGCAGGTTGTTAGCAGGCTGTTAGCAGGCTAGTGGCTGTTAGCAGGCTAGCGGTTAGATGAGTTGTCCCTCACTTCAGGTCTGAGGTGGCATTGCATTTGTAAACGACGCATCCGGACTTGTTTACCACTCAAAATCGAAAGTTGAGACTTGCTGGAGTCTTTCCTTGCTTGACCCGACCTTTAGTGTAAAGACTTGCAAAACTGTAGTTCAAACACACAAGTGAAGGCACACTTCTGTCATGGTCTTTCTACATCAGTTACCACCAGCTCTTGAAGACTACAGCCCCTATTGATCATAGAACCCCGAACAAAGCTGCTAGTCCCCTTAAAAAAAACCCAGCAGCACTCACCTGGATCACAGAATCATTCACAGTAAAATCTGATCTAATGTGAGCTCATGTCGCCATGGCAGCGTGATGAGAGCACCCTCGAGTGCCTCAGACTCCTGCTTTCTTTGCACAGGGAGGACTTCATTAGAGTTTTTGAGTAGACTTTATTACCTCTCTTAATAGACCCCATTTATGGAATTTTAATATGTGTAATAAGATGCTGTACCCGACACACATCGCCACCGACTGGGTTCATTTGCTGGTGTTTAGCCGTGTTTTCGAAAGCTGACAGAATGGAATTGAAAACAGAGAGTGTGTGTGTGTGTTTGTGTGCACGTGTGCAAAATGATGCAAAGCTACATTTTTATCTGATCTTCCAGTCTTATTGAGCTGCTGCCATTTAAAGTTGGGGGGGGGGGGTGACAGTTTCTGTAACGGGAGACGCAGTGTACGGCTGGATATTCTCAATAATTATTGCCCTGTGGCGATCGAGAATGAGAGCCGAGCTCCAGGCAGCATAAAAGGACCATTGTGGCCATGTCCTCGATGCTGAGATCCACATCGATTTGCATGAACCAAGATTGTATTGCGAGGAAGCTCAGACGCAGAAATGGCCCCTCAAATCGGCTCAATCGTTCTTCCCTTGTTTTGTCTCTCTTTTATTTCCATCACAACCTTCATTCCTCAGTATTTCAAACCTGCCCCCCTCCTCCTCATCCCTTTCTATGTCTCTTGTGCTGTGCTTGTGGTTTTCTCAGTTTGACATTCAAACAGTATCCATGAAATATGCCTCCGCATCACTGCCTTGCCATTACCCAGGAACGCTGTTTTGCATTCCATCATGTCAGCAGAAAGATGTTACAAACATCAATACCCATAAATCCCCAATATTTGAATATGGATCCAATTACAAAAGAAACTGACCACACTTAAAAACGGCGGCGAGGCTGAACCGTACGCCGATGCAGAAACCCGCTAACCCAACTTTTGCACGCTATTTTCTGCGTGTTCCGAAGCAGTCCTGAGCCGAGTTACATGGTTTTGTTAAAGGATGAATGGTTTCCAAACCACTGTAGAATGTGCTCATATCATATCATCAGTGATACTGCCTTTCCATTGTCTAACACGGGGAGGATAACCCGTAAGGAAGCATGAAAAATGAGGTCAGGAGGTAACGGCTAGGTGCGTATAGGCTAAAACTCCAAGGATAGATGATAGACGATGGACGAGCGAGAGGGAGACCACCGACCTCTGCAAGTACACTCTTGGGCACCTTCTCTCTCTCTCTCTCTCCTGATGTTTTTCACTCAACCTTTCTCTTTATGGCCACTTCACACTCACAACAGGGGGACTATTTGTTTCTCTGAGTGGATTTGCTTCTCTCAGTGGGCATCTGAAAAGAACGGTAAGCCACAAGGAGTACACACTCAAGCACGCGCTCTTCCAGGAACACAATTACCCAACAGTAGCAGCCAATGAACAGTTAACATGATTTAACACTCTCAAATGTGCGCTCAGAAACAAACACGTGACGTACGTTGCAGGACGGCCTGATTGCTGAGACTGTGTGCGAGGGGGGAAAGCAGGCAAGGAAATAAGGAGACGGAGCGGAGAGGCGATTCGCTGACACGGAGTCGTTCATTAAAATTATAGCATCTTGAAGGTTGTGGTAGTGTGTAGAGCCTGTGCACGCCAGGAGAGGCGGCGGGGCTGCCAATCACTCCTGAACAAATCAAGTCGGTGCCCCGCTCCCTTATAAAACATTGAAATCATCTGTGGTCTCCAGAAGTTATGCTTACAATTCATTTCCAGACACCGGCCTGCCTCATGTGAATACAAATCCAAACTCGTTACTACATAACGAAAATGAAAGTAGCACTTATGAAATCCCTTTCCAATTATAGATTACGTCAAATTCGGCTGGCTGTCCTTGAATCATTACATGAGGAATTAATTGATCATTATTCATTAGTGGTGATCAGCAACGCAAGTGAATGCTCTGACCGGTGTGCATGTGCAGAGTTCATTAAATAAATGTAAATATTCTCTTAATGTATACTGCACAATTACTGCATTAAGATGCAGTAAAAGCTGCTATTTTAATTGATTTATAAACATAGAAGGTTTGCAGCCTTAGTGAATCGTAGAGGCTTGTGAAGGAAACCCCCCTTCCCCCCTTGTGGACTTGTATCTGGGCAAACTTCGCCTGCAAAGCGTGCAGCAACATGCTGCTTAACTTTACCAACAATTAACTTATTTGTTTCTCACTGATCTTTATTCTTAGGATCTTTTACTCCCCCAGTTATTTACTTATTGGTTGGTCGGCCTCGCCGGTGCTTTGATGTCCGTCATGCGTTACACAACGCTCGGTCTTTCTTTGCTAATGAACCCTCCTCTTTTATACCTCCGACATCATACACACTTTGCTTTGCGTTGCCATTAAACATATATAGACACACACGTGGTGGAGGAAACTCAAAGCTCCTGCAGGTGTTAGATCATCTAAATCATTCCCTGGATATTAACATACACAGGCTTTCAGGTGCGCGCGCACACACACACACATACACACACACACTCTCCCTTTTGTTCTTTAATTAGGTACATTTAGTTAGATCATATATTGTGTGTTTCACTTCTATAATCTCTTGAATATGCATGCTGGTCTCTTTAATGTTGCCAACCTTTACTATTCACAACTCCCGAACCTTCAACCTTTTTGCGAGCTATTGATGTGGTAATTGCGGTTTTAGCTATTAATTTAATTATTTGCTGTAAGACCGATGAGACGGATTTAATAACCCTGTTGCACCTACAGCCGGTAGTTTCACCTTTTAAAAGCCGGTGCCGGTAGAACGATTAAGTGTTTTGGAGTTCAGGTTCTAAATGATACATTTTTATTTAATTTAATTTGCAGCACATAATCTGTAACGGCCACTGCTACGGTCAGCAGTAAGGATTTATAGTCATGGGATTAATGTAGAAATGCCTCTTCTAACCGGGGGCACTTTCAGTTCCCGTACCTTTGCAGTAAGAATGTGCACATATGGGGGCACTTTAGTCAGATTATGAAGAAGTATCACCCTCAGCCCTGCAACTATGCAGTAGAAAACACCAAGAACAGAGCTGCAGGGCTCGATGGAAGAAGTATTTATTTCTTTTTTATCATATCCACAATAGTAACGTTTCTTTTCTCCCTCCGGGCACCGACTGTCACAACCTGAGTGATGGAAGCTTTATTCAGAAAAATCCAATCGGGGTTAATCTGCGTCGAGCGTAGAGACCCCCACTGCAGTTGAAAACTACTTGAAAACTTCCAGGATATTTTTACTTTTTGAGTCCCATTCGTACGGAGCTCTGGGTGTGGCAGCAGCCGCATACTGAGTCATCCAGTCATGGTTTGGCACACCGAAGGAACCAGGGGCGAGATGAACCAGTGAGGTGTAACTCATAGGCCCTAATTGTATTTTCCCACTAAATTGCCCAGAGGAGGAGAACAGTGGCTGGATGGGGATTAATTCAGTCTAAACTGATTTAAACCAAGTGCATTTCAGCAGTTGATTAATCATCACCTATGAGCTCTTGATTTTATGTATCCCATTAGCTTTTAATATGATTGCCCTGTTTTAGAGATGTAACCTTTTCACAGATTGCATTACTTATCTGAGGCAACATGTTGGGTGGGGATGGTGGGGGGGGGGGGGGGGGGCGTGCTTTGCTGGTGCAGTCATATATAAAAAGTGAGGCTGCACAATCTGAAGCTCTTAATGTTTTATGTTCAATGACGGTGGACTTTTAAGTACTTTGCAAAAAAAGCATCTGTTCTATAAGAAACCGGTAAAGGTAAACCGCCTCTCTATTGGCTGCACGGATGCAGAAGATTATCCCCTGATGTACCTCTTCATACATCCAAAGCAAGCGCCACAGGTGGAAGCCGAGTATAGAATAGTTGGTGCAGCCATTATACTTGTACCTAAGTTGAATATTCCCTTCTAAAAACACTGAATGAACCCCTGCTGATACTGTACACACATGAATTGTTTTATATTCAGCTGAATGACCTTTACTACATTAAGAAAAGTAAACATTTGTTCACATAAAACACCAAAGGTGCCCTTAAGCCACTAAAGTAAAACTTTGACATTGCGTCTCTGTGTTCGCTGCGCCCTCATGCAGTGTTTTTTAATGAATACTTTTACAGAAGAAGTTGAATTATTAACGTAGAATTATGCTAGCCCGAGTAATTAGCCGACCCCTAAGTCCCACTAATTTACACTCCATTAAGGGTTGACTGAACATCCTGAACTCTGACCTCCGCCCACAAACACTCAATAGTCCTCGTCGTCCTTGCGTGCCAGGCTTCTGCACAGTCAGCAGTTTTAACTTCATCAAGTCGTTCCACCTCTCTTCTCATGGAAGAAAGTGGGATCTCTAACTCATAATGGGATGACGTCTTCCCACGGTGTTTGTGTGTGGGCCTCGGAGGACAAAACATTGCAGAGGTCCACCAGGGTCCCTGATCGCAACACATCTGTATATCATTGAACAACAGAGAAATAGGAGAAGGACCCGTCCATGTGTCCGCACAGCATCCGCTTTTAATTGAGATGAAGGTGCAAAGGAAAAGCGTGTAAATCTACTTTACGTCTTAACTGAACTGATTCACTGTTGATATTGCAGGTTTATTGCATCAGAAACCTTTTAGCTTTCTGACATTGAATGCTACAATTTATTTTTTTAGGGAAATATGCCAATATTTCCATTATCTTTATTTGAAGACGCAGTTCTCCGCAAATCTCTGGACATGTTAGCCGTGCGAGTAACAGATTGCTTTGAATCTGAAGCGGTTACTGAACAGAGGCGAATTCCACTGGATGAGAACGAAACCGAAGAAGGGCGGTAAAATCAGTGGATCTCTGGATGAAAGGAAGCAGCGTTAGCGGGATCATTTGCAAAGACTTTCTAAGTAGATAACCTTGTTACTCCGAGAGGACGTCTGGTTCGCTGCACGCCTCCATCCACTGATATCCAAAATCTGATCCAACGTAGCGGCTAATCGTAAACCGCACGTACACGATTGATCACTGCGATCTAGTCTGGAGATTTTCTTCAAATGCAAACAAAAATAAAAAAAACAACAATGTCTAGATTTGAAGATGAGGTGAGTCAGCCTCACTTGCAGCAAGCCAGAAGTTATTTCCTCCATACAACATCCAGCCACATAACACTTTCCACACCGGTTATTTCTTTTGTCAAACAGTTTGCAGCTCCCACCCCCGTCCACCTGCGCCACCTCTACCTCGTTTCCTATATAGAGGGCAACATAGCAGCGGTGTGACCTCCATGTACTGTATGTGCAGGCGTCGTGGCTACTTATTTCGGAAATGCCTTCCAATATGATGCATTGCTCAGCCGGCGACACTGACAACCAACCTGTAACTAATAGGCAGACGTGTCACAGCTGCTGAGAGACAAATCATCTATTTTAATTCACAATATTTTTAGTTACCGTCCCTTACGGCAAGACAAGCGCACGGATTGTTGTAATTAGATATCATGTCAAGGTGCTGCCCACTATTGAAGTCAATAGTCCTTGAACACAAATACAAACAACAGCTACTCGGTGCCCTGCTGTGTTGCGGGGCTTCTGTCAAGCCTTCATCTCGATAGCAGCTCGAATGTTTCATTTGGCTGCAGGAGGAAAAGGGATCCTGGCTCAGACGTTGTACCCACTGCTGGGCGTGCAGCTGCTCCGCTGTTTGACGATGTCTTCACACCGCCCATTGCTCAATAAGAGAGACCCCGTCGCAGAAGGGGCACCCCGATCCATTATCTTTTGGCAATAGGTTTCTGAGGGCGAGATTTAATAGCGACGCTTTGTTGTGTCTTCCCGGACATCGACGTGGTGACACACCACCCAACCTGCAGAGGAAGCCTGTGTTGCAGCAAGATTATGCTGAGAGCTCCAACTGAGGATTAATCTTCGCGGCCTTCTGTTGATCTCCACTTTAGCAGTTGCTGATTGTTGCTATCTCCTAATGAGGAATCACCTGCAGTGGGAGAAGACGCCGTGACGTGTCTCCATATGTAAGACCGTCATTAGCTACAGTCGCCTGAAGAGATCCACTCTCATAGACGAGGCTGGTTTTCTTAACTTTGACATCGCCGTCAATTATTGAGTGCTCCAGAAGTAACGTTGTTTATTCCACAATACATCTTCGTTCTTTGAATTTAATATGGTTTTCATTTACTGACTTTTTTGAGTTAGATTTGCTGCCACTCTAAATAAGGTTTGGCACTTATTATTTCTTTTTTTTTTTTATTGATTGGTACTTTTATCTGCTTCCTTCGTCCGCCCGGGGTTTCTGTCAGGCTGCACAGCTGCAATATTAAACTCGCTGTGTACTCTCACTTTTTTACCATTTACTCTGGTAACAAGGATAAAAACATATTTAAACCTACATTATGCTTCCGAATGTTTACAGCAGGAACATTCAAGTACCCGTGTTGCCAGAATAAAATAGACTTTTCTCTTTAATAGAAGAAATGTTGTTTTTGTTACATTTGAATGATTTTCTCATCATTTGTATGATTCCCATACCGTTCTTTCTTTGTACTAATAATAGGTAGATAAGGACAGAAGGACATATGATTTAAATATTGATGTGCACAACTAGATTGATTGTGTTCCTCACACATCAATATTTCACTTCCTGTTTCACATCAGAATATAATGTTCCTTTTTTCCTATTCTACTGCAAAATGGAACAGAAAAGGATTTATTTCTATATTTCCTTTCTTCTTCTATTAGCTTCCACTGATCCCATCATCGGTTGTCTGGAGGAGACATGTCGCTATCGTGAAACGTGCCTCCCAAGCATCTCCAGGGTGTTTCCAAAGGCTGCACGGCAGATTGAGCTGTGCGTGCTCCGAGCTAACAGAAGCATGTCTCATTGGTTTACAATGCCACTGAACTCTTTCCCCCATCTCCATCCCCGTTCTGCAGTGTGGCTGAATGTATGTGCATGTGTGACGGCGAAGGTCTGAATGTACATTTGTTGCATTTCCGCCTCTGTCACTCATTCTCCCCCCTGGTAGAGTAACAACACAAAAAGCCTTTGTCGTAGAGCGACGCTATCGCGGTGTCAGATCCTCAGTCCTGCGGAGAAAAGCAGAACAAGCTTTCAAGACTTGACAGCAAAAAGAATAATTAATTTACTATCAAAAGGAGATCACACAATCAAGGGTTAAGAGAGGGGAGGTCTGGAGGGAGCATGTGTTAATGTCGTTTTTGACTTTGCAAATTATGCTTTATCGGCGAGAGCCAAGAGGAAACTCCAAACATAATAGCATTGATTTCTCACTGATGGCTGCAAATAATGACATTTCTCTTGATCTGGGGGAAGAACAGAGTGGACTGTGAGGCCCCAGGGCTTCACACAGGCTCTCACATGCTCCACGATGCCTTTTAAACAACATCATATCACACAGGCGGACCTAAATATTTGCCTATCAGCTCCTCATCTCCTCCCCGACCAGCCCAAAATACGGACTGAATACACGCTGGCATGCATGCAGGACGCAGTCACACAAAGCTGCATGGACACGCGTAGATCTTCGGCGCTTCATTTCCTCCCTGTAGCTCTCAGTTTCCCCTGGAGGGCTGAGTTCAGATGAAATGTCAGTGTTAATGGAAATGGGAATGGTATAACAAAACATGAGCGTTCTTGTATCACAGTGCAGTGGAGAGGGAGAAGGTGTGTCTCTTAGAAGAAGGACCATTCAGGCATTCATCAGCGGCTCATACAGTATGTTGCATTAAATTCTTCACAGAGCAAAGGACATTGCTTTGAGTAGGCAATGAATTATCATATTTTTTTCTCTGATGCAACTGAACTGTTTGGAAATAGAGGAGGGTGTTCAACCTGATCCGGCAACGTGACCGTGGCCTCTAACTGAATCTCTGTGGTTGGAAGTTTACCATTGAGTTTGTTCTTTTAGATATCTGCTGTATTTTGCTGTTCCATGTTCACTTTCAGCCGCAGCGAAGACGTCTTGAGTAGCGGAAGAAACATCCGTATGTCCTCATTTAAGCTGCTTCCAAATTAAAAAGTTTTTTAAGCATCAAACTGACTTTTACTGTGAAGAATTTATAGGAAATGTACAGCTGCTGTTTCGCCGATTACTTTTTATCAATTCATTTGAAAGTGCTTCATCAGTTTAAGGACACGCCTTCGAGCAGGGATGCTTGTGGTCGCATGAATGCCGAGCTCATCCGCCGAGTCGGCACGTTTGTGTGGATAAACGCCAGTAGAGCAATGAAATTTGGTCCGCAACGACATGGTTACAGTTTGTCGTCTAGGCTCCGACCTCATCGCTCCCTGCATGTGTTTACATCGAGATCTTGGGGAGCGATGAGCGAATATCTTAGACCCCGCCCCTATCGGAGCCTACAGGTGGATGCTCGGGTGGAGGTGGAGCTGAGGGAGCAGGCGGTGATGCTGATACAGTTCAGCAGCAACAAGCAGAGGGAGAGATGATGGGAAATCCCTTCAGTTTAGATACATTCGGGAGAGTGTGATTGGTAGATGACGTGGACAGTTGGGCGTGTCACGTCTGAATAGCACCGTAGCTCGAGCTGACTGCCAGAACCAGCTCGCAGGCGTCGCCCTACATCTGGTAAACAGAGAGTCAGGGGACAGCGGGCTAATAGGGCAAAGTCAAACAAAAGGCACACGTACCCCCCTACCTTAGCAGGATTAGCTTGTTTCATCCCATCCTAACCCTCTCCAAGGTTACTGGGTGAACCGACTTTGCTAAGGGTGCTATAAACCCTCCGGCCAGGGGATCTGGACCAGCTGTGGACCCTAATCCATCGCTGTGTTTGGGTTGGTAGGAATACGACACATTGAAGCTACGCAGATCCACTTGCACATCCTGTTGACTTCTAAACATTTTCTCACACAAAGTTAAAACTGTGATAAAAAATGTCACAGCGGTGCCACATCATCTCCTGCAAAGAGTGAAGCAAACTACAGAGACGCTTTGGAAGTGAAAGATCAAGAGTAGGAGAGGACGTCACGAGACAGGTGTGTCAGCCTTTATAGATACCAGCGCGCAGGCTCTCATCTCTCCTTTGAAACATGATAGGGGAAGCAAATCTCCTCTGTGCGACCATTATCTCCACACTCGTATCTCCACTCTGCAGACTTTGTATCTCGGCATCTTCTGCGCCGCCTTTTGTCTGCGGGAGAGAGAGAGAGAGAATCTCAGGAGGTTTTGATTTACTCATCACCACAGCTTCAAAGACACATGTTGAAGAGGAAGGACACTGTGTGCACGCTTGCTGTTGTAAACATGCCAGATCGCTTGGACGTGTCCCATCTCAAGCGGCCACATCGACGTAATGAAACGATGCATCCAAGTTAGTCTGATTTCTTTAAGTGGCTTCCTCTTGACCTTCGTCTTCCTTTTCTTTCCCCGTCACTCCGATTGGCACATGTGTATCAACCCCCCTCCTTTCTGTTTGTGCTCCATTAACTCCTTTTTTTTTTAGTCTTTAGCTTTGTTTGAATTGGTGTCGTGCCCCTAATCCCCGGCACTGCATAGAAAACGGACCCTCCTCTCCTCCCCTGCCAATCCCCCTCTGCTCTGGTTTTGCTTTGAGCTCTTCTTTTCAGTCACACTCGTCCCAATCCCCCCCTCTGTTTTTACGTTTAGATTTCGGAGCCAGAATCCACATTTGCACACAGGAAATTCAAATTAAAACAGATCGCAAATTTATGGATATTTTTCAAATTGATGTACAAAAAAAACAAGTTCAACAGGTGGAATAATCACAGTCCATTAGGCATTAATGTTTCACTTCTCTTACTTAGATTTACAGCTGCACATACCTGAGAACACACGAGTCACAAAGGTGAACTGTTTTTCCCGGTGCCACCCGGAGCTCGGTCCTCCTCCCTTCCTCCTTCTGCTCCACTAACCACTTCCACTCAGCGCCCTGCGCCCTGCTCTCATCTGACAGCATCTGCTGAGGAGGGTGAAAGTCCGAGACGGGGACAGAGACCCTTCAAACTCTTGTCCGTCCTCTCTAAACTCAGTTTATATCTATTTTGGTCTCCAAGCATCTCTCCATCAAACGGAGGCGCAGCCGTGTCACCCTGCATCAACATTAGGAACAGTATGCAGCCCTGGATGTATCTTACTGATTGCTCCTTTTCCGGAAAGTTTGCCTTCCTCTGAAATCCTTTTTTAACTTCAGTTCCTTTTGCCTCTTTTGCTTCCGTGTGCGTCTCTACCTCTTTAACCAGCCGTCTGTCTCTCCGCCTCTTGATCGTTCTGCAGATACACAAACATGACATGGACTTGATTCATCGAGAGTTGTGTGTATCCGACCGAAAAAAAAACAGGATTCCACCGTTTATCTTCTGCTTGACCATATTGTGATCTCTGCTGTTTTATCTCCACATGCTTTGATAAGGTCAATATGGGCGCTGATAACCGGTTTATGTGATATTGATTTGCTATTGAGCCTGATTGTTGCCAGACGGCGCCCAGCAGGTGGCCTTGAGGCGTAATCAATTTATCAGCGACTTTAATCGACAAGGACCTCTGCAATAAAGACAGACAGTGTGTCCTCAGGTAATCCAATAGAGCCGGGCTCTGACACACACTGCTAACATTTGCGTGTGTGTCGGTGCTACATGTGTTCGATGTGTCTCTTTTCTCCCCCGTTTTGTTTTTAATTTCCCGGTACCAAAAAACACATTTATTTTACTACAACAAAGGGGATCATTGATCCTCTTCTCCGCCATCTCTCTCTTTATTCTTCCTCTCTCTCTCTCTCCGCCTCCGCACTCACCCTCCATATCTTCTTGTGTAGGTGAAGATGAGTTATAGTGGTCACAGCGATGCTGCTGATAGATGAAGGTGAACTCAGCTCTGGCCTACAACAAGAGACTTTAGAGGACACGGAGGGCTGCCATCCATCCTCCGAGCCACCTACATAACCCTAAACTTTCATTGCACACTGGAATTTATACTGTGCACGGTGTCGTTTTTTTAAGAAGTGCCTTGGTGCTCGGCCAGTACGCTGCAGCATACCTTAAAACACACACATAATTTGTTGCAGCTGGTTTTACTCGAGCCCATTTGGTACAGTATATAATCCATAACGTGCCTTGTCAAGGCGCTGGCATCGCTGAGTCTCCCTTAAATTTGATGTGTCAGCGGGAATGATTATAGAGCACAGGTTTATTTTTCAGTGCACAGTATCGAAGGTTGCGTTCTCATGCCCCGTGCATTAAATAATATTCATGAGTTTGCTATAAACTACATGCCTCTATAGAGTCCTGTATATCCACACACAGTGTATCCCCTCCTCGCCATTCAGCTCATGTCACTGGTTCCTCTAATCAACCCGGCGACTGTTAACTCGACATATTTCAGCCTCAGTGTTCGGGCAGTTCATCTTGTCACGGTTTAGAGGACACCCCTTCTGCTGGTATTATCAGTATCCCACTTCAGTGCCACACCTGCTCCTTTATCTGCCACGAGATAGCAGGGATGGTGAGCAGCGCCGCTGGGAGAGAACCAAGTTCCACTTCCTTATCCTGTGCACCCAGGTGTGGCCCTCTCCCACATCCGCTATCGGCAGGAAATTACACGCACCTTAAGCCCATTACCACTTCAAAATGAACAGGCACGGGGAAGTGGAGTCTCTCCATTGGTGCCTTGCAGCATGCACTTGTGCTGTACCTGCTCCCACCCTCGGTATTAAATGGCAAGTTCATTAAGCTGGCAACAAATAGCATATAGGTCATCCGGGCGGTCTGCTGCGGTATGAAAAGAAAGATGCTGCATTTGAATGTGTAATAGAACATTCACAGTATTGAGCTGTAAATCCATTTCCAACAGAAAGACCTGGTCTTGGTGTTTATTGCATCCCTTGCAAAAGCTAAGGATTAGATTTATTTGTTGTGGTGCACGTTAAGTTTTCTGACTCCAGTTTCCTGTCATCTGCAGTTTTGACGGCACACCGGCAAGTCGGATGATTACACTCTTTACCTCTAACGAGATATTTTACCTCTGGGCTGCCCTGCAGTCCATTATGTAAAATATATATCTGCTAGCGCTTTTGAAATGCATGTAAATGAATGAGTGGATGGAGTGAGAGAAGGGAGGTACAGGGAGACGTCGAGTTTAAGGCTCAGGAGGGGGAAAGTTATCACCGCTGTCAGCGGAGTTGATCGGCGTGTCATCACGGCTGCTATGTTAGTTTAGAATCCATCAATGCGGAGGAAAATGTTCTGTCTCAGTCACTATGGAAACAGAATCAGGAAGTACAGACAGGCGCTGCCCCCAAAGTAGACGGAGGGGAGATGAGCACAAACGTAAAATTGAAATTTCTTCCAAGTGAGGGGAAATAAATGATAACAAATAAAAAAAAAAAAAAATAAAAAAAAACGAGATGGAGAGATACGCTTGGTTGGACAAGCAATGCAATGCTTGACTGAGATGATTAAATTGTAACTGGCGGCTGAAATATGTGTGTGTGGCAGTGTGTGTGTGGGTGTGTGTGTGTGTGTGTGTGTGTGTGCACATATGCTTCTGTATTCCATGTGTGGGTGTTTATATTTTTCATGAGTCAGGGTGCAGAGGAGATGAAAGCATCCCTGGGTGTCATAAAATATTAAGGTCTTGTACTTATCTGGCTCTCATCTCTTTCTGTGTCCCCGCTAAACTGTCTCGCCTCTGGGAGAGTCCTAATGCAGCACACATGCTCAACCCGCTAAATATTTTTCCAGTGGGGGAAACTGGGCCCCCGTGTTGGCGCGAGATCCAGTCTGACAAAAGGTGACATACTTGGCTTGTCATCATTAGGCAGTAAAAACTGAATTATGGAGCCCCTTACATGGAGGAGGACATCAGGGCCAGATCAAACATACGGGTCTGCTTCCAGTTATAGTTGTAAAACAAACCAATTACATGTCCTCAACTCCTGATACAGGACAGGAACAAGACACATTTCAACATTGACGTGTGAACCTCCCAGGTTGGTGTGTGCATGCACACGAAAAAGGATGGTCAGTCTTCTTTACGCCGCCGTCCTCGATTCCTTGAATAAATGATACGGTTGCGTTCGGTTGAGGGATCACGCCGCGCTGCGCGGTAATTGCGAGATTTTTCATGAGCAACCGCGATGACACACACACAGCAGGTGCTCTCACTCTGGATGGTTTGGCTTTTTATCTAAATCTAGATAAGGTTCAATTCCTGTGGGATTACAGAATGACTTGACGTCTTTGTGCGAGGCAATAAAGGGCTGTAATGACTCGACAAGAGAAAATATCTATAACAGACAAATAGCCTGAATGATAAGTATCACAACCTGGTATTCTGCTTATTAATCATCTCTTTTGTTTATGTTTTAGAATCATCAGTTTATGAATGACTTATATAAGTAAAGCTTGTTTATATAACTCACAATTACTCGGAAACTGCTCTGTATAGCAGTAAAGGTTGTAAGGTGTAATTAACTCACTGCGATGATGACGATGATGCTTCCTCTATATTAACCACGAGGGAAGGAAAATCAATACCCCCGTCGAGATGGCTGCTGCTGTTTAGTGTGTTTACATGCAGGGGGATACGGTTATAGACCGGCGGAGCTTGATGGAGGGTAAGTACATGTTTCTGGACTTTCTCTGCAGACGCTTTTGTGATTTATGGGCCTCAGTTAGTAGTTTGCCAAGGATACGGGACATATAGATACCAGATACCGAGCCTGTATTCCCGCTCTCGTCATTAGAGATGCATGTTTTGTGTTGGAGTTGATAGACAAGTGTTTTCTTTTAATGTGGGCTCTGGTGTCAGGATCAACGACAGTGTCGTATGCACCGAGTATAGATTACGAGCTTATGAAGCCTTTATGCTGTTATAATACAGGTAAATGAACGAAGGATGTAAAGATAAAGTGCATTCGTACAGAGGTTTTATGCAACGAAGCATCTCGTTTGCATAACACATTCATGCGCTGATGGCGGAGGGCAGGGTTGCCAGGTCCGTGGGACAAAACCGGCCAACTACCGAGCCAAAGGCCGATATAACAGAATGCAAAAATATGCCCCTGCCAAAGCAGATCCAGAGCTTCCACAGAACGACAGCTATCATCGCAAAATGCGTCGTGATATCCCGTCTTAAAAATCAATTTCACTTTTCACTTAAATCCTGAACGCCTCTTTATTTGTCATTTTCCGTTTCCCTCTTCATCGTCTTCCTTCTTGCCTGAAAAACATCCCGTTTTACCTCATTTGCATTTACCTGTAATAAACAGGGTTTGTGTGTCAGTGGAACGTAGCAGCAACTGCAATCGGAGACTCTCCCAACGCTCTCTGTAACCGAGAGACGTTCTCCGGACGTCAGGCGGCGCGGGCATGGGGTGGATGTCTTACAGTTAAAGAAACAGTGCTTTGATTCTTCCTTTCAACAAAGCGGTTATTTGTCTGTGTATGTGTGTGGTAGGGGGAGGGTGTAGGGGTGGATCTTTGAAGAATGTCATGCCTTGAAAACGCCCGTCCCTCGTGTCCCCTGTTAGCTCAAAGATAGATGTCCTCCGGGAGCAGAGCATTCTGATTGCACCTTCCATTCGCAGTCATATTCACATGCAGCACTCCAGCAACTAGTGTTGCACTCAAATTGTGCAAAAAAACCTGGAGTCCTTATTCAGTTAATGGATCTGCCTCTCGTCTTGCCTCAGCAGAGAAAGGCATCAGCATCTTTCAGCTGGTCTGCAGAGCTCATTTAAAGGGCCTGGGGCACAAGATGCCTTATTTCTCCACAGGCAACGGGTCCTGCTGATAATTATCCTGAAGGCTTTTGCACAACAATCCAACATGTTCTGCTCAACGGCGAGCCGCCTGTGGATTCTCTCCAGCTGTAATCCATGATTCTTGTGTCTTTAGGGGATTAAATGGCGGTGTTTCAGTATCTGACTGCAGGAGTTTCTGGTGTAGAGGAAAATGTAAAAAGAGCTCAGGACAAGAGAAGATGAAAACTGCATCATTATTATTGCCGATGGCCAAAACAGAGAGAAAACAGACCAACGCTCAGGCCCAGTGGACGTGCTTCTTTCACCATATTTGCCTTTGAATGTTTAGATTGAACAAGTTTGAAATAGTAGAGTATGTTGAATCTGGTGTTTGTCCTTGTGCTCTCATCTGACAGTAGATTCAGTCCGTCGCTGATTCGATCTACTTTCTGGTAAAATGTTGTTGGTTTGGAGAGTGAATTATAATCTTGCAGATTGGCTACAAACTGCACCCTTCAAAAGTTGGGTTGCTCTAGAAAGGACACACGCGCACACAAAGATCTGTGCTCATTGCAAGTTGTTTCCAACTCACCAGACCCTCGCGAGGGGGTTTTCAGTGGCAGATCTTTAATAAAGAGAGAACCTCCTGCAGTGCCCCTATTCGACAGGAGAGACGGGAGGTTTGAGGGAGTTTTAACAAACAGTTGTCTCGCTCCTTGCTCTCAGTGGGAGCTAAGCAGTGTGATGGATTGGGCACGAAGAGTGTCCGCTGGTTTAATGGCAGGTCCAAGGCAGCCTGAGGAGAAGGTTTTAATCATATTTGCCTCCTCATTACCCTCCCGTCTGCTGTCTTAGTGCTGCACTGGGATATCAATGGCAGCCAGCTGCCCCCAAGAACAAACCAAGCACCAGATACTGTACACAAGGAACACTCATGCTGATCCTTCAAATGGCTTTACAGCCGTGGACTAGAGGTTAGAGAAGCAGGCTTGTTACAGAGACGTCACCAGTTCAATCCGGACCTGCAGGCAAATTTTTGGGCGGAGTTAGTCCTTGAGCAAGGCACCGAACCTCCCTGATTCTCCCCGGAAGGCACTAATTGGCTGGTTGATCGCTGCTCCGGTGGCTCTAATACAGAGGAAACTATTTCCCCTTGCAAGAAAAGTATTTTAAATTCAAATATGAAAGTTTATAGAGCCATGCTGAGAAGGAAAGTCTTCCCCTGTGTCGGCACACGTTGGATATAATAGGTGGAGTAAGCCTGTGAATAACTACACCCATAAGATCTCCATGGATAACACTTGATAAGCAAGCTAAGATCTAAACATATATAAATTAATTCATGGTGAAAAAGAAGGAAAGAGAGTTGTTATTCACGGCATTAAAGCAACACAAGTGCCTGGATTCAGAATGAGGTTTAAGGAGCAGCGGCTCTTCCATAACAAGCGTCAGTGACCTTGACAACAAGGTCTTTAGGGGATCGACAGCCGGTGCTCATCTCCAAGGAGACCTGCTGGAAGTCTGCCGTGCGACAGCGATGTCTATCATTCTTCCAACAACAACAATCCTCTCCCACTGACATTTGAACAAATCGAGTCTCAGAGCGACGAAAACCTCGGCGAAGGGAGAAAGACTCGCTCATCAAGGACCTTCAAAACCTTTAGATGTTTGAATAACAGCAGAGGTTGCTTCCTTTGTGAAAGCTAAATGATATTGGTAGCTTAAGAAGACCTTTTTCTCCGCTCCCCTATTCTCTCATCTCAGGCCCCCGCCGTCATTTCTTGTGCTCTTTTTTTTTTTTTTGTTTTATCGATATTCCCCCCCCTGCTTGTTTGCTGTGAGCAATGTGAGCGGGGCTAATTGCATTTCCAGCAACCTTGTTAATGACAATGTTGTAATGGCTTTCAGCTATTATTGAATTGACTTTCAACGCTGCCATTTCAGTTTATACAACTGCCATTTGCTTAAAAGCTTTCGCCTCCATATTTCTGGACAAGCTGGCACGGGTTTCAAATGTGCATTTGATAACAGGTTTTAATGCTGTGAATAAAAAACCAGCTCCCAGAAGGCTGCGCGGTGGCAGACTTCTCGAGTGGTTTTTGGCTTTGGCGCGGTGTATATTGTTTCATGAAGTGTGCAGGTGTCACTGCTGTTTGTCAATAGAAATTGTGTAGAGAGAGAAGATATAATTAGCCGGCGTCACGTGGCGGGAACCCAATGCATTTAGGCCGTGTAGACATGGTTCGAACCGAGCATCAGAGCGGGGAGGGGAAAGGTGATTGAAGTCACTTTGAACGTGACATGGTTGTTGGTGCCAGACGGGCATGAATATTTCAGAAGCTGTGATTTTTACACACACACACACACACACACACACACACACACACACACACACACAACCACCGGGGTTCAGAGAGAATGTTGAGAGGAAAATTCCAGAGAGGTGTTTTTTTTCCCGCGCGCCTGGTTGATGGCAGAGATCAGAGAAGAACGGCCAGACGCTTTCTGAGCTGATGGAAAGGTCAATTAAGTGACGCTCATTACGGGCGAGGTATATGCACAACAACCTGAAGCAGCTTGATGCTGATGAAGCAGCAGCAGATGTCCGCACATGACGAACCACAGGAAACTCATGGTGACGTGGGCGGGTGGCAACAAACTCACCGACATTGAACGATGGAAGATTGAAAAAAAAAAAAAGAACGGTGGTATGATAAAGGCATGGATCCAGGCTGTGAGCATGCTATGTGTATGCATTAGTGCACATTCGTCATGTGCATGTCTTACATGCAGTGTTAAGTGCATGTGATTGACAGCCTGGCAGAGAGTGCCGATCCCTCGTCTGGTCCTGCATCACCGCCTCCCTTCTCTCTCCCTCTTCCCTCCATTTGTATCCAGCTCTGTTTTCATCTTGTAACCTCTTTCCACCGGATGTTTGCGTCCAAGTTGTCTTAACTCCCCGTCTTTTTGTTGTCCTCGATGTCTTGCAGCGCTGTTAGCCGTCCCACCATCTCGATCTAATCCCCCAGCCCTTGTCACAATGGGCGTGCGACAGTTCTCCCTGCAGATAAAAGGAGCTCCCATCTGTTTAAATCTGGGCGTATTGGCTTTATACCTGAGTGAGGAGGGATGGAGGGATTATGAGGGAAAAACAAGGGGCGTCCACCAGTGTTGCCTGAACGCACGATGTTGTGTCTCAGCTTCGGCAGGACTCATAAACTTGATCTGTATTTTTCTTTTCCGACAGACGAGCCATTCTCTCCCAGACGCCGGGCAATTTAAGGCTTCACTGATAAAATGAAAGCGCCTGTGTTGTGCACAGGTATAAAGCTGGATTAATTCTCCTGCATCGGGCTGATACCGAAGCCTTTTTAAGATACTGCCGGACCTGACGAGATCTCTTGAAAACGCCAATTTTGCTACAGAGATACCACACGGAGACTTAGAGTATGGATATCTGACCGTCTCCGGTTTGGGCTACGGCGGCTTCTAGTTAGTCTTTCTAAAAAGTATAGCGTCGAGATAAATACAAATTTAAATCAACAGTTACATTTTTAGCAGTAGTAGTAGATAGTGAAGACATGTCTTTATAACCCCAGGCATGTTTGTCAAGCACATTTCTGTGTGAACTTGTGTAGTTTCCTCTCACAAGATGAGCGAGAGAAATGTTAGCAGGAAATATTTAGCTTAAAGTTTCTTTTCTAAGCATGCTGGGTACATCTGTACATCGTCTCATCTATTTATCAGCTGAAACACTAGATCCCAAAGTGATGGAAAGAATGCACGCACAGTTTCTGCAGCTTATGCATGATTGACAGGTTCATTCTGTGCTGCAGCTGTGATGTGTCAATCACCGCGCTAAATCTAATGCTGAACCATAAATGTATTCATGTACCAGAAGCTGGCCTGTAACACCTTAAGAGAGACGACCAGTCCGGGTTTAACAGATAATAGAGTGTTGAAGTCAGGCTGGGTAGTTTCTTCTTCCTACCATCTCCCCCTCCACCATCCTGGGGAGGTTTCCTCAGATCTGACTCCGACACTCTGTCGCTGAGCCCGAGGCTGGTGTGTGACAGTTTCTCATCTTCTGCTCCAATGCATCTTAAAAAAAAGTTTACACAACTCCCAAACTGTTATTTTCCACTATTTTAGGACGTTAAAAGGAGCTTTGACCCTTCCTATCCAATCTGTTTACACACAAAATAAAGGATTCATCTGGCCGTGGTCATCGCTATCAAAAGGATGCGTGATGTTCAAAGCGGCTCTATTCAGCACATGCATGAGCCGCCCTCTGTGTTCCATCTTTTAGTTTCCAGTTCTCAAGTCATGCACTGTGTAAATATAAAAGCTCCAGAGGTGACCCTGAACCGACGTGAACCTGTACGTCCGAGCTGACTTTTAGCCACATCGCTGAATTTAGAACACTTGCATGTGAATTTTGCACCCCGGTGGCTTGTAAATTACATTCAGCTCCAGGAGGCATGACTAAGCCTTATCGCACGGAGTTGTGGATGTCTGGCACACACACACGGATCCAGACCGGCTTTCATTCGCCGTCTCCTCCGACCTCCCAGAAACAAATAGACGGAAATAAATTAATACAAATGAGTCGTCGCCTGTTTCGGTGGAAGAGCCTCGAGTGGAACGTGCGACATGACAGAAAAACTATTGATTAGTTTGAAATAGACTTTCTCATTACTAAAAATAAAATGTAAACAATTAACCGCAGTGGTTGATGTCAGGAAGGTTATCGTGATTAGTAGCAGGAATTATTGAGTTTCAGAATGTTTATGAAATATGTGTAAAACTTTATTCTGCTAATCAGTCCATTTGCTTTTTCTGAATATATAAACAACCATCCATTAAGACTTCCTGCAATCAGCCTGAAAGCAATGACCTTTCTATCTCCGGAACACGCGGGCGTATTATTAGTTGTTAATAATGACACAAACAGGAGAACGTTCCTGTTTAACATTAGCATTATATTTCCTTCCTTTGTGTGCCGCGTGAAGTCAAACGTTGTGTGATCTGACTGAATGAATACGTTGCAGATGGATAAACTGGCCCCGGGCTTATGTAATTCTTTCATTTCATGCTCAAAGCTTGTTTATATTGTTATTAAGGTTTTATACGGGAAATCACCAAAGGGTGAAAACGAGGAGAGGTGTTATGAATATTTGTGCGCGGCAATGCGGTAAACAAGGATTTTAAACAGTCTGCGAAGATACTCAGTCATCCACATTATCCGAGGAGGGTTGAATCAAGGACAGATTGGACTTGTTGAGAGAGGAGTTAATCAGAACCGGGGTCCAAGAGGAGGAGCAGAAACACATGACGGATGCTCTGACTGGTCACTGCATGTGTGTCTGGAGGTCCTGAGACTTTTCATCAATGCAACTGAACACACGTTTCATGTCCTCAGGCCAAGAGTCAGCAGTTTGCCGTCAGCGGAAGGAAAAGCTGAACAAACTCCGGGTCGGGTTGGTTTCCAGGAGTAGGTAACCGAGGTGGTGCATAAAGTTTGTCCCAATAAGTTCTGGAGTTCATCAATTAGTCTCGCTGTAGTCTTACACTCTACTATTAACATGGAGGAAGGAATGAGAGGTGGTTCGTCTTCCAGTTTTTCTTCATTCAGCCCTCCTCCGATAACCATTGAACATTACAATGATTCATCAGAACGTTGTCGGACAGCTGTGTTGTAGTACGTTCACATAGAGACTGAGATTATTGCGTCAGATAAACATGTCCATCTCCGTGTTGGAGAGGAAGATGTAGATTATGAGAAGGTCCAAGTCTGTAAACGTCTACTTCATTCTCCTGTTTCTTTACTCCAGCACACGTGGCAAACAAATCAAAATTGATTTTTCATCTGTGTGTGTGTCTGTGTGTGTGTCTGCGTGTCCGTGTGTGACAGAGAGAAAGAACTTCATTGAGAGTCATTCTTCTTCTGATTATATATGTTATATAGGATATTAAAACAATATGTAAAGAGTCCATCATCACCAGAATATGTTATTAA
>CAAKHC010005658.1:16303-26440 GCA_901007825.1 Macroramphosus scolopax | reverse complement strand
TCAGACAATGAAGGAGCTGATTGCAAGGCTCAGGATTGTGGGAGGAGAAGATGTGGGGGTCAGTCAGATGATGCTGTGTGTGTGTCTGTGTGTGTGTCTGCGTGTCCGTGTGTGACAGAGAGAAAGAACTTCATTGAGAGTCATTCTTCTTCTGATTATATATGTTATATAGGATATTAAAACAATATGTAAAGAGTCCATCATCACCAGAATATGTTATTAAGGCGAGTGGACACTTGTTCTACTGTTTTGTTTTTTTAAACAAACAATACTAGTGATGGAGTGCAGGCTGTTATATTCATGAGAAGTGTGGACAGGATGAGCTTTTAGGCTGTTGAGGATTATTAGCAGGAGCCTGCGTCATGTAGGATGGGCACTCTTAACTAGGGTGTCTATTTGAATACTGTAATCAGACCAGATAGAGCTTAGCTGCTTCATCATCGCTGACTCACGGAGATAAAGAGGATCCCAACAACACAAGCCTTCACAGATAATAAGTTATGTTGTAGGTTGAAGGCGATGGCAGCGTCCAGGCGGTCACACTGGCAGACTTTTATTGGGGGGGGCTTTAATATCTGGTAATATGCAACTCATGCATCTGTTGTTTGTTTCTCTGCCAGCTTACAATGGGACAAGCTGATGGAGAGACGATGGTCGCGAGAGAAATAAAGAATAAAAGTGGGGGACAGGATGGAAAAAACATGGCTGGAAGTAAAATAAGAGAAATGTCTTGTGGACAGCTGTAGGGGAGGTTAAATAGGGAGAGGAGACAGGAAGGAGGGAGGCGGATGCCGCTACTTTTCATCCACTGTCTGAGCTGTGGGTGGCAGTGATGACTGATGGAGAACCACTCTAACTGAAGGTCATACCCGAAGCCCTGCCATTTTAGACAGCCACTGTCACATGGGAAAGGATAAATAAAGCTCAGATTGCGGTGTTTATTCACCTCCCGTTCTCTGTGGCTTTGTCAAAGGAAGTGGGAGAGACGGGCAGATTAGGCATGTAGAAGAGAATAGACGATAGAAATGCCAGCGGATGATTCAGAGCAGTCTGAGCGTGGATTTATCTCATGTTTATCTGTTACAAAAGACATTTCAGAAGAAAGAGCATCTTCCCTCCTTTCTTTAACATTTCAAATAAATTGCCGCACTGTTATTTAAATGTTCTGTCTTCCCTCCAAACATTGCTACAATGGGGATATTGAGTTTTGAGGAATAAAAGGATGACGCTTTTACCCATTGTGATTATTTTAGCGCGAGAGATCAGGCGACGGTCGCAATTACATAAACATTTGTCATCAAATCAGCCCAAATGGGGTGAAACTAATTTCTGGAGGGGAAAACACACTCCAGCAGGCAGCCGTGAGTTTGAGTTTGCTTTGCCCAGATTGTCACACAGCTTAAGGACAGCAGTCTGTAACCGGTCCAATGTCCCTGCAGTCTGGCTGGGACACAGAGCTTGATCGTCTGGCACTGGGAACCCGAGCTGCGGCGAGCTGGAGGTTCACACGGGGTTGTTATCCCCAGGCAGGGCAGGATGCTGATGGCCAGACGACCTCGCTGCCCAGCCTCTAATATCTGATCAAGAACCGTCTGCTGAGATTGCCAGAGCCCACGCACTCCCACTATCCCTGCTTGCTGTCTGACCTCTCCGAGGAGAGCCCGATGGGGTAGCGAGCTATTAGCAGCCTATTAGAATGTTTCTGATCAACAGTTGAAACGGAAGGCGGATCCACAAAATTGCCATTTTGCAGCTATATTAATTAGAAGGGGAGAAACACGGCTGGTAAGGCCTTGATTTTATCATGGAGACTGTACCTAATACTTAAATTAATGTTGGATAGGAGCATACCTGCGATAGTCCCCTTTTTAAAAATCAGATTGAAGCACATCATTACTAATAAAAATATATTAAAAAGTCAGTATAATAAGTACAATTTCTGACGTTAAAATACGAATCTGGAAAAAAACGAACACAGATATCAGTGAATGCCCGTCCTCCCTCCAGTCCTCTGCCCCCCCCCCCCCTTCAGCACATTTCTCTACAGTCAAAGCACTTGACAATATGTCTCCTCTACATGTTTATACTTGTTGAACAGGTGGTTTGATGAATTACACTTGTTGTGCTCGCTAAGCCTTTTTATTGCACTCATGTAAAGGAGTGTTATTGACTTTATCTTTCACTACACCTGGTGTCCATCGCCGGCTCTCTGCCGGCCGCTCCGTGTGTGTGTGTGTGTGTGTGTGTGTGTGTGTGTGTGTGTGTGTGTGTGTGTGTGTGTGTGTGTGTGTGTGTGTGTGTGTGTGTGTGTGAAGGAGCGGAGCTCTGCCCTGCAGCACCGCAGGTACATTGTGACGGAGACATTCATCAGCTTCAATGCTGCTCCAGAGTTTTAAAGTGGGAGTGAAAAACACTGTATTATTTCATTTTTTTTATTATATAATTATATCTTTTGTTTTCCATCCACAGTCAGCTGCGCTAATTTAATTAGCTACCTTTGTGTCGATTTGCAGCAAAAAGTTTAGAGCCTTTAACTTTTCCGCCAGGCGACCCTGAGTGTGTTTTTTCTTGTGTCCTCTGCATTGGCAGCCTTCTGTGCTGCAGCGCTGGTGTCATTCAAGGGAATAAATTCATGTTTTTTAAGTGCGCCGCCGCCTTAGCTTCCATAGGAAGCACACAAACC
This sequence comes from Macroramphosus scolopax, assembly GCA_901007825.1. NCBI lineage: Eukaryota > Metazoa > Chordata > Actinopteri > Syngnathiformes > Centriscidae > Macroramphosus > Macroramphosus scolopax. The sequence goes on along the minus strand of CAAKHC010005658.1, from coordinate 23,757 downwards.
AGGCACGGTTCTGAAACGCCATTGTTATAATGCAGTCAAAAGTTGCAAGTTACACTAAGATGTTTTTTCGGGGGGGTGGTATATCGGAGTAGTGGGAAGAATAAGCCTAAAGTGCATTTCACATGAAGTTTTATGGCCTGTGCAAACAGTTTTCCGCTCCTCCTTTGTGTCACGCTGCACCATTCGCCAGGCCTTGATAACAGTTGGTTAATGGGTAATGTGCCACACAAGAGTGATGCTGCACTTACTGTTTTCATTTTGTTGCTGTAGTGCAGTAATTAATCCAGCTGAACCCTTTGTGCTCACAAAATAAATGCTTTCCATTTTCATTAATAGACTCATTAGTACATAATGAGCAAGAAGGCAGCACTCCCCTGCTTTCCCCCCGTGCAGGAGGTAGCAGATGAGCATGCGTATACACTCTAGCTAATTAAAACGTAGGATTGCGTTCTGTCTCCTTGTTTTTCTTCCCCGGACGGAGCGCAGGCACGCACTTTTAGGATATTAGTTTAATGAATCACGGTGTGTAAGTGTTACCTAGCAGGGGAGAACATGTGCAGTGTATGTGGGATACTCACAACTGTAAACTTAAACTGGTGCAATTGGACGTTTTAACGCTGAAGTTTTATTGCTCAGCAAAGCCTGTTTAACAGATTACTAGCTGAAGTTCAGTGACGGTGAAAATGGAGCAAATGGTAAGTTCAGGCAGGACACGCGGAGTCAAGCTCAGCTCGCAGCCCCGGTTATATCAGCGGATCACCAGACCACACTGTCCGTCCCTCCATGCGTTCAGTTGACTCAGCTGATTTCCCTTCACTGCACTCCTTTTGGCAAATGACACACGCCTCATTTCTTAAGTTCGACCGCTCTTCTCCTACTTTCTGATTCCTCTGCATGTCATATTGCAACTCATTTCTGAGGCTTTTCATGCATGTGGAAGGTCCCAGATCAGAGCTGCACCTCCAAAAAACACTGTAAAAGACATAAAGCTTCTCTTCTCTACTAAACTGGTCTTAACATCCAGGTTGCATTTCATATTAAAGGTACAAAAGGTAAATTGTAATGATTAAAAACACTGTCAAGCTGCGTCTTTCTATCTAAATGAGGCTCTTCGGCTGTCAGTAACCAGCTTTGATCTCCCTTCTAATTGGAAAACGATTCTTTCTGTCACATCCTTTTATGTGATTTATTTTTGATAATAGGACACGAGCTGTTTGTCTACCTGGTGTCATCATCATCCAGGTCAGTGGTTACAGCCGACTGGTGTCACCATCATTCTCACACTGATGGGCTGTCCACCGGCGAGTGTTATTAAGAGATGAGTGGAAGTTCCTCTAATTACATTATAGTGCTGATAAATCAATAGCGGTTGATCGTCCGAGGACGGTCGCATTTGTTTTCCATCACATGCCTTGCTGTGTTCCATGATGCTCACATGCCACCGCGTACGTATCCTGATATATAGATGATCTTTATGTATTTATCGCAGGACATCCCAGTGAGTTTTTTTTTTTTTACTTGTCTTCATGAAGAGATGATGAGCTCTAAGGACTCACTTCATGATGCGATAAAATCGAGTCTAATTTCTGGCTGCAATTAAAGCTATTCCCAGGGTGCACTGCTGGGAGGCCACAACTTGAGGAGGTCAATAGAAGACAGATTTCCCACAGCAGTCTAATTCCACTAGTTTTAGGAAGTATGTGAAGGATGGTCGGACAGTAAATGTACAATCATACGCTGATCTCACATTTGCAGCGAGCGTCTGGTTTCCATTTTAAAAGAGATAATTGATGAAAAGATAGAAAGGATGTCATATTTTTAATGCTTTTCTCATGAAACAAATAACATACAGGGTCCTATAGGGAAGCCACAGTATGGGACAATAGGCACTGTTGGAAATGTGGATTAGCAAAGAGGGCTAATAAATTTGCACCTTCACTTCGGTGACACCGTTATTGAGCTTCTCTCATCAGCGCAGTACGTTTATGGCTTCGGTCCAGTCTCTTCGCAGGTGTGCCAATTCTTCATTTAGACATGCGGTATAGGTAGAGAGCGCCGGATCATTAGTCACAAAACAAGAGAGAAACCTTTTTTTTTTTTTTAAACCGAGGCACAACTTGTCTCGTATACAAACGTGACAGATGGCAGACAAAGTGTCAAACTGTGCGGAAGAGTGCTGACGAACACGGATGCCGCTGACTGTCTTTTTATGGCGAAAGCGTTTTGTACAACACAGCACTTTTTTTTTTGGAACTTTGTATTTTGTCATATGACAACATCATAGTGAGAAAAACTGCAACTCCACATTGATGGAGAATAGTTCTCTCTGAGAAGTTTGAGAGTCTCTTCAAATGAGGATTGAAAAGTCCAGATGGTTTCTTCAACGTGGCGTTTTTTTACATTCCGCTGCCTCCAGTGTTTGAAATAGGAACTGCATGTGGTCAGGCTCAAGTGGCGAGCAGAGCCAGCTTGCCATATAACATGCCCACGGTAACCATAGTAACCGCATCGTGTTCACCATCATCAAAAGATCCCCTTGATCACTGGTGTATTATAACATATGGTCCGCAGCACCTTGAGCTTCAGAGCCTGGTTATTATATACGGGCAACAGTGATCATGCTATCATCCGACTAATCAGCCATCACTGTAGAGACGCCAATATAAACGTGTTATCACTCAGTCAAAGTGCGGTAACATCTAACATCGGCTGCTGGCCGCGTGCAAGGCTTCCCTTTAATGACTCGCTCCTTTATTTACGATCCCTCCTTCAGATCCTCTCATTTTGCTGTAATCGTTTCCGTGTGTGTGGATGTCAGTCAGTCGGTTACAGGCTGGCCGTACTTGAAGCGTTTCACGAGCACGAGCGCAGGAACTTGTGGGAACAACTTGAAGGCTGGCTACCGTTTACTGTCAGTTCTTCATGTTGGAGATGTTGCACTTCCTCTGTTTGTGTGCCATAGCTTAGCTATGTAGAACACTCAATGTGATTCAAGCTATGTGCTGCCTCTTGACTTGTTTTCCTTCCCAACTTAAGAAATTAGAAGATGAGGATGATGAAAAGGTATATTTTACCTCCATGAATAATGAATCCTCTTCCTCTTTCTTTCATCCTCCCTGACAATGAGAGGCCAAAATATCTGAGAGGATTACGAAAGAAAAAAAAAAACATTTGCGAGTTGTTTATTTTCCTTATTTGAAATTTTAAAATGTAGCTTTGAGTGTCCTCAGGCATGCTTTTGGGGGCAGACTTATCTTTGCTCTGCTCGCTTACATCCTTCAGGTTGGGAAAACCTGTATTGGCATATGGCCTACTTTACATAATACTCCAACCCACAGGAAGCGCTGCTGCGGGTGCACGGGCACATCAGAACGTCACTCACATATTCACTGCAAATTAGTCTCCCAATCCATATAAGCCACTGAAAAGCTGTGGAGGAACGCGGTAATCAATGACAAGAGGTTTTTCTTTACCTCCGTAAACAGCAGGTATTTACGTACACTGACTCCAATCAGCGGGGTTTCTCTGCCACGAAACTTCTCCGGCGCGTACATTGACTATTTATTATCATCGAGCCGGTGGGTGTTTCATTATTTTTCATTATGAAACGGTGCTGCGGGACATTTTCTTCCAAATGTCTCTCTAACCAAAATATCATATTGGTGTGCACACAAAGCGTGAGGCGCCTTCTGTTTATCTCGTATAACAGCGTAGGAGCGGTGAATTAATTCCTAATATGATTTATGACTGAAGCCTTTACAAACTGTTATCGAGGACCCATCATCTAATCTTCATGTGCAGTTCATACGGCATTTTAGGGGGAACATTAACGTATGAAGAACTACTTCTGCAAAGGTTATATGCCAGTTGAACTCCTATTTAGAGAACATGTAAATGTTTAAGTGCTATAACAAACGTGTGATGATTGGCAGTCATCTCTCATCCGCCTCGTACATGTCTGATTAACAGAGGCACCATTTTTAATTAATCCAGTTGTCTGTAGGAACTTTGTGAGCTGCTAAGAGCAGTGATGACCTACACTCCATACCGTGCCTGAACGCCTCCTGTGGAGCTCCATGGCTGATGCTCCGCTAACATGCTGCTCCCACTGCTTCTCTCTCATACTGTCGATCCCTCAAACTTGCTCCGGCTTTCATTTGAAGTCCTATAAGCTCTTTATCGCCTCCTATATTTAGAGATCCGATCGGTGTTCCGATACGATGACATCATTTTATACATTATTATTATACATTAGGACCGCACTGATTTGAAGAGTTAGTTTACAGATGTTAAAAGTTTTAAAATGAAAAGCTCTTAAATAATTAAAGAAGAAACTACTTTTCTTGCTGCTGGCTCTGTTTTGTTCCCGAAAATGTCTGATGACCTGTTGAAAATGTGCTTCTGAAGACAGTCTGCTTCCACTTGCCAACATCTTTTTCATTTCATGTTATTTGTTGTTCTTTTACAAAAATGATTTGGAGAGAAACCAGAGATTCTGACAGGACGGGCAAAAATGTTTTGAGACTGTCAGGCTTTTTCTTTGACAAGGAAAAGGACCAAGGGTTTTTTTCTTTTGAGGATGAGGTTGGCTGCGCTAGGCTGTGAGGGTCCTTCACCAACTAATTATTTGGAGCCTCCTTTCAGATTAGGTTAGACATGCAGAGCTTATGGAGAGTTGCATAGCAGACAATCAGACTATGTAATAACCAGAGGGGCCAATATTTGCTCAAATCCACTGTAACACCTCGCAAAACAAAAGTGTGTAAAGCCCCTAATGCTCGGTCCAATCCCACGCCACACTGCCTTGATAAACACAGACGCCACCTTCACAATGGACGCCATCTTTACTCTGGCAATTAGGCAAAGCTTTGGATTATCACTTCCTCAGCCCCAGTACACCACAAATCCATCAGGATTCAATTATTCCCTTTCCATGTCTGTGGCCAGAAGAGTCGTGTTTTCAAGGCTTTGGACTGCGGAAAGTACAAAGTTATTAAAAAAAAAAAAAAATCTTTGTTTTTTATTTATTTTTTTTTTCCTGCCTCTGTGCAAGTTTTACAACTCTATTAAATAAGATATGAAACCTTGGGAGCTTCAAAACACTGTCCCGTTAAAATGTTCATGAGACTATCATAGATTTACTGGATGTTTTTTTTCTTTTTTTTTCCTCACAAATAAGCCTCCTTCAGTTGTTTGGTATTTCTACCACCTCCAATCTGTCTTTCAGCAGGATTACACAAAAACGACCTGGATGATTTTCACTGAACTTGAAGGAAGAGTGTAGAAAAGACCAACGAAGACAACATTTCATTTAATTAGTGACGACTGTTTCACTCTCCAAGTGCCTGTCTGTCAACTGGATTAACCCAAAAACCATAAAGTCCCGTCATCCTGACTGTAACAGCTCTCACAGCACCTCCAGCATTTGAAAAACAGCAGAGCCGAATCAATCCAGACACCTCAACCGCATCTACTGTGCAGAAGATTCAGTCCACCTGCAGGACAACTGCTGTCTTCCAGTTGTTATACTGTACAGTGGTCCTTGTCAGATGACATCATCGGTGTAACACCATCATTGGAGGAGGGCAGAGCAGACGCTAGTTATAAATATTGTGTCACTCACACTGATATTTCATTTCTCAGTTGATATCCGGGTGACCTTCATGTATTCTGTTGCAGCTCCGCGAATGTGTGATTGTTTCAGTTGCATATAATCGAAAGCCTCGGCCTCCTTCAAATGCACTTCTAGTGATGTTTTGTTTCTGGATTAAAAGAGAGGCACATCCACAGCAGAAACATCCTGTGGGCCAGGGCGTGTGTGAGCTCTCCATAAGAACCTAAAACGCTCAGTGAATGGATTTGATTTGCTCTGTCTCAGTGCACCTCAACGGCATTATTTGACTTCGGGTACTCTGAGTAAATTGTTTGAGATCAAGGCTTTCCGGGGGTCTGGTGACTCTCATCTTTCAACTTGAGGAGGCCTGTCTTTCGACGTGGTAGCTCAGATGTCTCCCCGTGGAGCGGAGAAAAAGCTGCTTCTGTGTGTAGTTCTGTCACCTACTGTAACAGTGTGTGTAGCTGTGTGTGTTTCAAATACGTGTACACTTAATTGTGCCCTGTTGTGTGCAGCGTAAACCCCCTCTGGCTATTTACTCCCCACCTCATCTCCTGTATTTCTCTCTGTCTGTCTCTGCAGCAGCCTGTCAGCTCTTAAGTCGTTCATGTGTGCGTCTCCTCTCTTTTATCTACAGATACCACAGTGTCATCACAAAAAGGTAAGACTGCACTCGATCGCTCAATCAGCTACCTGTGGTTCCCCACGCATTTCCAGATTGGTGGCATGTGTGTGTTGATCTGTGTGTGTGTGTGTGTTTATTGCACATGAGATGAAAAACATTCCACGACGGTGTTGATGTTGATTTGACGTCGCGCCGTTCGGTGTTTCTGCTACAGAACAATCCGTTTGATTACAAAGTCAATCAGTCTCACCCACTGACACCTCGACTAAATTACCCTGCCATCCCGCCACGACGGTGGGGCCCACGTCTGCGTTTATGCATCAGCAAAAAGCTTATGTTCCACTTTGTCTCGGCTCCTCCGCGCTTTCATGTTTAGAGTATGTTAATGTGAGGCTGGGAAGGGAGGTGATTATTGCACAGCATTGAGGAGATGGGAGATGTAGTGGGGGAGTACGTACCTGTAGGCTGTTTTGATTTGGCAAGATTACGGGGCCAGACAGTCCAACATGTCTAAACATCCCGGGGTTCTTTTTCCTGAGCGGCCGCTCGCAGGTGTGTGCGTCACGCAGTCGCTCTCCTCTTCACATAGGGGCACAACGGCGATGAGCGTGGGTGTGTCGCGCTCTGTGATTGCAAAGCACGAGCACACAAACCGCCGGGAGAAATTCCTGTTGATTTCTTTTTTTTTTTTTTTGTTGAAACTTTCTTTTGAATCCCCGTTGTGCTCAGGAGAGGCTAGGTGTTGTTGGTTTTTTTTGCACCAGCTCCCTATCAGAGCGGTGCAGAACACAGGTGAGAATATGATATAATATAATATAATGAGCACGACGTTGTAAAACCAGAGGGAGTTTGTCTTTGGAAAAACTTGTTTATAACTTGCTTTTTTTGAAGCTGCATATAGATACAGGCCGTTCTCATGACAGGTTGCACTCCGCATGCCCCCCACCCACACACCCACACACACACACACACACACACACACACAAACTGTGTGCGGCCTTTGTGTGTGATGAATATGCGTTGTGCGATTCTGTCAGATGGGCCTATAAAGGTAAGTGATGTTTGTTGCCTGAGCTTTTCTCTCTGATGAATGTTGAAGGCGAGCAGAGTCTGGTGTAGTGTACATCATCCCTACACACACACACACACACACACACACACACACACACACACACACACGATATATCTAAATCTGTCTTTCTCTTTTACGAAAGA
>CAAKHC010005658.1:0-11447 GCA_901007825.1 Macroramphosus scolopax | reverse complement strand
GGGGGGGTCATTATTTAGACAGGATCCAGTATATATTGCCTCCCTCAAGAAAACTAATAAGGGTGAGCATATATATGGGATTTAAATGTCAACAGCAGACACTGTGGTTCAGGGTGGAGCCCTCCAACAAGCATAATTGAAATCTCTGGGAAGACATGGCATCTCACAAGTGGCGAGTAGTGTCATCGATGAAGCAGAGTACCTTCCTTTCGATGTGAAATGCGCTTCATTATTGCTCACAAGAGGCTGATATTGTGGGGGGTTTTTTTGTTTTTTTTCGCCGGGCAAAATCCTCGGCATGTCCAATTTAGTGTTAGCCAGAGATAAAGATAAAAACCACACAAAAAGGGCCTGAGCGGACCCACGTCTTAGACTCATTAAGGCTGTCTGGGAATAGAAACATTTCTCAGGCGGAGACGGATTCCAGATAAAAGTGGCGACAAGTAACTAAAAGAAAGAGAGAAGCAAGTAAACCGAATACCACTCTTCCTTGTCAAATCCTGCTCCTAAGCTTCAACCACCAATTAGGTACGTGAACAGCATATTCCCCTGACGGGTGAATTTCATTTTGATATTCTGCTCGGTTAGGTGGCCATCCGTATACGCTAAGTGTAATTGACTATGTTGAGATTGACATAACTGGCCTCTCTTTAGTGGATTAGTTCCGTTGAGGAGATGTGCTAGCTCTTTATCTGATGGTGTGCAGCAGGTAGCTGGTAGTCTCAAAACCCAGAGACGCCGCCTGGTGTCCCCCAGGAGCAACAAAACTCTTTGTCATGATTCCGCACAGATGTTGAATCAAGTGGCATGGATGATTCATACATCCTCGCTTGTTTGCTGTCCTGAAACCACGGTCGGGCTTTATGTTCTATGGGGCTGGCAATGCCAGGGAAGCAGGGGGCATATTGCACCCAGCAGGATGACTCCCATGTGGGACTGTTAGGCGGAGGGATTTAGCCAGCTTGGATTGGCTCAGCAGGGTGAAACAGAGGGATACAGACAGAGAGTGGACGATGGAGTGTAGCAATCTCTACTTCAGTGCGCGGACACCTGAGAAACTTGAGAAAGAGCTGCTGAGAGCCATGACGAGTCGTTTTCATACACTGGTGAACAATACACACCAAGTGGACCATTAAACACAGACGTCTCTCTGCAACTAACCCACAAAAACACAGTAATAACAAATAGATTGCACATTGGATTTCAGATTATCTTTCCTGTCCACTCTTTTTTTTTGTTGTCATTTTTCGGTTTAGCAAAGTTTTTAAAACGTCTGAGTGGTGACTTTCAAAATGCCTATAACGAGGTAAACGCATCTCCTGAGCCTGGAGAGTCACCGCTGTCTGAAACGTCTCTCACTCACTCACTCACACACATTCACAAACACACACACACACACACACACACACACACACACACACACAAACAGGAAAGAAAGCAGAGCCAGTAGCCTCTGACAGACTGCTGAGGAAACGTGTCTTTATTCTTTGCTGGTTCATTTCTGTCCGAGGGATGGATCTAATCCAGAAGTTTTTTTTTTCTTTTAACCAAACTTCAGATGCAAAGCCTGTTCATTTTCTGACACCCAAGAGGGCCAAGAAAATGAAAATGGGTCTGGACAAATTGGCAGCACTCACACACGCACACAATGGGGAAAAATTCTCACATGGAGAAGTCATCACTAACCAGTAACCCCTTCACAGTGAATACTGTCGAGTATATGTTTTACAGTAGAAACTGCTGGTAGGTAGGTGGGTAGGTAGGTAGGTAGGTCGGTCGGTCGGTCGGTCGGTCGGTCGGTAGGTGGGTAGGTGGGTAGGTGGGTAGGTGGGTAGGTGGGTAGGTAGGTAGGTAGGTCGGTCGGTCGGTCGGTAGGTAGGTGGGTGGGTAGGTAGGTAGGTAGGTGGGTAGGTAGGTATGTGGGTAGGTGGGTAGGTGGGTAGGTGGGTAGGTAGGTAGGTGGGTAGGTCGGTCGGTCGGTCGGTCGGTCGGTGGGTAGGTGGGTAGGTGGGTAGGTGGGTAGGTCGGTCGGTCGGTCGGTCGGTCGGTCGGTCGGTCGGTTGGTCGGTCGGTAGGTAGGTGGGTAGGCAGGTAGGGCAGGTAGGTAGGTTTGGTAGGTAGATTTGGCAGGTAGGTAGGTAAGTTGGGCAGGTGAGTCATTAAACTACCATACAAAAGCATGAAGCAATTCACTCTCCACAAAAGTATAATTCAAAGACTAATGACTGACCTCCAGAGACTGAAATGTGTGTCTTCCTAAACTCAGCATCAATCCCTTTCTGACCCGTTCACTCTCATATCATTATGAACCCCACCTCCGTTCCCTGACCCGACACCACAGTTGGGCTCGAAGCTCTACGAGGTTGGAATTGCAATGGATGCGGGTGGCATATTGCACCCAGCAGGAGGAACTTATATGTCACATCGAAAATGAACCCGCAGTTATTTGTAAGAGGAAGCTTTTTCAACACGTTGAATGTGAATGAGAACTGGTGATTGTTCCTTTTTTTCTGGTTGCAAAGATTGGAGCAGGGTTTTAATGAAGCTTTCCAATCACAGCTAAAGTGCCATTGAGCCACTAATTATATGGCTGCCCACTCGACGGACATTTGTGTGTGTGTTTACTGTGTATTTGCATGTTCACTTCCCACAGACGCCCTCACAGGACTAATGAAGTATTTTCAAAAAATCACCACTCTCTCACTAAAACGGAGGTTCAGGTAATTATCTTCACACCAGATGACAAATCTGTCAAACCTCTTCTAAAGTCTCTACAACGCTTACAACAGCCCAATCATCAGATGATTTGATGATTGACATGCTTATATGTGAAATCAGCCTTGTGAAGGATGAATTAAAAGGGTTGACAAAATAATCTCGAGAGTTCAGATTTGAGTAGAAATCACATCAAAGAACTTGTTCACTTTGGCATGTTTGAAGATAATAATCAAAAAAACCGAGGTCTTGGTAGAGCCCGTGATGTCGGGAATCTTGCTATTTCGCAAGGTAACGGAAATTGCGCAGACATGAAAGACAACAGTAAATACAGAGCAGGAAGTGACATCACAACTAACCCGAGATCAGGGAGAAGACATGTCCTATACTGTGATACCATGACAGATGATATTCAACATAAATCATCCAGAGACGTTCACTACCATGGACGATAACTGAGAAGACAGATAGAAAGGTCGGTAGCTCACCGTCAGTAATTCCATACACTCATGCCCCCCTGACTTTATACCCGTGTGAACAGCACCCCTGTCATGTATAAGGAGCGTAAGACCCTCCGCGACGGCACATGAAGGACGACTCTTTGTCGAAATGCCTCTGTGAGGAAAAGTGGTAAGTTAAAAAGGGGGATGAGGGTCAGAGGAGATGGTGAGAGAAGAGGATGATGAATCATAGAGACCTGCAGCAGAACAAAAGGTCTTTTTGGGAATGTTGCTCCTTGGTGCTTTGATGTGATTAACCGGTTGCCAGAAACAATGTGCTCAGTCTAAGGTATAAACTGGGACTGATGAAAACAAAATATTTGTTAATCTATTTATTTGAAATGATCCTTTAATGTCTTTGTTGTGTGGTTCCAATGAGACAGTCAGAAATGAGGATAACAAAATGCTGTGCGAAGCTACACAACTTTTCAGTCGGCCTGTTTACCCAGGAGAGAGACATTGAACCTAGGAAGCGAGGTACGCCCAGATGGAATATCGTAGGCTAATTCCAAGCACAAATCAGCTCTCAGCCATCAATAATTCATGTGGAAAATCTTTGAAAAGTAAACACAGCCTAGCCCATTAAGAATCCAGACTGGCACTGAACCACAATGGCATGAATACTGTACACAACCGCATACGGACGGTCTGCAGCCGCTACAGGAAAGTGTTTGTGCTCTATATGGAAATGCAACGCTCATTAGAGGAAGTCTTCTGCAGACCCATAGCCGGTATTACCTGAGGCAGCATTAGCATCGGAATTGATGTTAAAGATAACAGAAGAGGGAGGCAATTGAGTGACAGCTGCTGTTGAGTTTTGTGGATTGATCTTCTCTATCAGCCTGTGAACTTCAGACAAATGGGAGACTCGTGCTCTCATTCAGTCAGTAGACGCACAAAGCCTAATAGCTAAAGAGGATCACGATCCCTTTGCATAGTTCATTTCTTTCCGCCACATCATTGGTGCATTTGCTTTCCCTCCTGTTAACCCAGAGCCTCCTCGTCCATCTTTCATGTGTGTGATATTGAGGCGATGGGGATTTGCTGTTTGTTCGGTACGTTCACGTAGCTTTTAGCAACTCCCTGTCTTCAGCTCTGTAATTCCCACCTGAGCAATACAAGTGAGGGAGTGGTCTCCGTCTCTTCAGGATGCTCATTAGATAAAGTGGAAGTTCCTTTATTGCTCTTCCACCAGTAGTATTTAAATCTGTTTTTCCTGTCTGTGTACCTCCCTCTCTCTTTCTTACACTCTATCTCTCACTTTGCAATGCTCTGGAGATGATCTACTCAGTACAAACAGCATCTGTCTGTGAGAATAATAAGATCTATAATCGTCCCTGGAGAGTAAACAAGCGGAAATACTCTTTCCCACTCTTTGTAGTCGTCTTTGCAACGTAAAGTTTCACTGTGAATTAAAGACGCCACACACCAGGTATTCCGTAAATGAATTAACTTTTAATGATTAGAAATGATACGTAATAATACTCTTAATAGGGTTCACAAGGAACCTTTCCGCTACTTCGTTGTAGTTTTTCCAGCGAGGATGGACGGGATTGCACTGACGTTACTTTCCCACCAGGGGGCGCCCCCTCAGTCAGAGGTCAAGCATGCTGCACCCTAGCTGTCTTTAGTTGGGGAACTACGGAACCAGAAATGAGTTGGATTCAATGGTTCGAATGTAAACACATCTACCACAAACTTTGTTAAAAGCATCAAATCGGTTTCTTCCCAATTGTTAGATGATTTTTGGAGTTTCCACAGCTTTCAGAATGAAAGCTAACGCTAGCACTCATTGGGTGTAACCGCTGTGACTTCCTCGTACCCCGACGTCGTGCTGATAGCTTCTGTTACAATGGTCCTTAAAGTTATAACTTTATAATGTGTCACATTTCCTTGAACGCCTCCTTGGATGCCGTAAATCGCCTCCTAAAATCAAATATTTCATTTCTCGGCGGGATTAATGCGCATCTCTCAACCCAAAGAGGACCGAGATAGAAAGAGTTAGAGGGGTTCTCGGGTGGATTAAATGCTTACTTCGTATCTCTGTGTAACTGTGTGTAGTACGAGCGTGTGCACATAGACACATGTGCGTACATGCATGTGCTCATTCCGTCCACAAGAGTTATCACTCTTGGTGCAGCTCACTCTATTAGTGAGTAGGGATTCCTGTGCTCTGCTCTTAGCCAGGGGAGACCAATTAAAACCATCAGGCACCGTCAGGGAAGCTGAGCTGCTCTCAGAGCCTGTGGAGCCGAGGAATAGAGGGATTAGAGCGGCTCCTTCCTCATCCAGTTCTGCACCGCCTGCAGGTAGGAAGTAAAGGGGGATTCTAGGACAATTCAACGAGTTCTGATGATGTCAGCAGCCCATTAAAGGGCTGTTATCAGTGGCCATCTGGAGCATATATCTAATGTTGAATACTGTCCTATTGTTCCTGGTAACACAATGCATATAGTTTTTTAGGTTTTAGTAAGAATGACTGCATGTAATGACGTCCATGTACAGCAAGAAAGTCTGCATAGGGTGGAGGTCGGGGTGGAGGACAGCTCAACGAAACCCCAGACTGCTGTTCAACTCCTATTTCACATGGGACTGCGAGTCAACAGCGTCTTTGGAATAACATGATTGCTGCTTGTTTCATTTCCAACTGCAGGTTTCATACTTAAAAAATCAGAGAGTCGAGACCAAACTTTAACAACCTGGTTATTCTGTAACACGACCTTAACTTCAGCTTTTACAGCATTTCTCAAGTCTGGAAGCGGGTGTGAATCCAGTGGTGGTTTATCAATGATACAAAGATGAACATGCATGACCTGAATGAGTTGTAGGCACAGTTCGTACCAGCTGAAGCACTGTAATGATCGTGGTAACAAAATGATTATGGCCTTTTAATGGATGGATTTGTAAGCGACTGAGTCGGCTGGGACCTTGAAACTCCACCTTTCAAGCAACACTCTGCAGACTCTCTATGTTATCAGCAGTGCATGATCACAGCCAGTAGAGTCGGATGAAGTGGTGACATGACATCCATCTTTAGATAGTTTGAATATGCATTTTAAATAAAGTCTCTTTTATTGTTAGTTATTATGATAATTGCCTTAGAGAATCCATAACATCCTCATACCCCTTAAAACATCGCCCCGTCTCCACACTAGAGATGCAGAAACGAGTAGTCGAGTTTCAACATACTTTGAGGCCTTCCCAGTGGGTGTTATTATTGTGCGGGTTTCCTGCAGCCTTCCACACTAATGCCTCCTTGTCAGTGATGCTCGACCATGCTTCGGGGCTTTGTTATATCATGGAGGCCAGAGGAGTCTTGCCCTATTGTAGAGTAAAGTACCAAATGTGAACTTCCTCTTTCCTTCCCCACCTCTCCCTCCTGCCCCCTCCCCCCTCCCCGGGGGATCACTGCTGTGGAAATAGAGCCGGCTCCTCAGTGCTTACACTCAGTAGGTAATAACTCGCTGTTCAGGCTGAGATAAAGAGCGCCGTTCATTAAAGTGGCTGCTTTCTTTCTCCACACGAGTGACACCTATCCCCCTGGAGAGCGGCAGTGAACGACATGGTTGAAGCCACATGCGCAGCCATCGCCAGCCCTGATTGCCTCCCTCTGAGCTGTTAGGTGGAGGAGCGGAACCCCCTCTGCACGCGAGCTCCCCATGCCTCGCTCTTCATCTCATCTTCATTTCATTCACTGGGAATCCCTCAGCTGTTTTTACTTTATTCTTCATTACTCTGTCTACCGCTTAATACACTAACTCACTGCCTTTTATTACCCCCCCCTCTCCTATTACTGCTTTCACCTGCACATCTCAATCTGCTGCCCTGAACACACTTTCACTCATTTCTGTCACTTTGGCTCCCTGTGCCTTTCTGTCTCCCCTGCTCATCTCAATCATCCGCTTTGATCGCTTCTCTTTCCTCTATCCGTCCGACCCCATGTGCATCGACATGTTCCTGTTCTGTCTTCCCCTCCTTTCACCGCAGTGTGTCTGTGAGCACTGGGAGTCGCTGATGCGTGTACCGGTCAGCGGTACTCATGGGTAATGTGTAAATCATTCATCCTCTGGACAGGTATGTAATAGAGGCAGGATGAAGGAGGAGAAGGGGAACAGTGGGAGATCTCCTGAGGTATGAGAATCAATTTCATCAGGAATCACCGGAGCAAAGAAGCAGAACCTTTCTCTGTCTGTCTCATAGCCCGACTTTTCCATCTTCCTTTTCTCTCGTTTTGTCTCTCTGTGTCTTCGTTTCCTCGCTCTACTATCCCATTCCTCTCTGACTGCTTGTACTGATCAGCTCACAAGACATCCAGCAGCAGGCTAAATCCCTACACAAATTAGAACACAGAAGCCATTATCTAAGTCAACCCCTTCTCTTGGCCTCGGCGAGAAAATTATAGAGCTGTGCTAAGAACTGCAGAACAAAGGAAACGCGCTCCCTTTTCTCCCTTCCTCTGCACCTCCCAGGGCACAGTGGTGTATCAGAGCAAACCAAAAAACAGAGAGAGAGAGTCAGAAAAGAATCAGATTTTGACAGATTGCCCCAAATACTACTACAGCTTGCAGTGGCAAACATCCCAGAACAGCCAGTGGAGATAAACAGCAGTAACGTGCATGCAGACTTTTCCAGTCACCTGTGAAATAGAGATTCATGCATGCGCCTCGTACCTGTAGCGAAGCCGTGCATGCTAATGTTTCGAGGTATGACCATTCAGCACAGGTTCCACTTCATAAACCGGAATGAATGACTGTTGGCTGAATAACACAAGCCATTTGACCTGGCGCGGCAGAGGAAACGATGATGTGGGAGACAAGGCAAATTGCTCATCAATCAAAACCACTGATGGTCAGGCGCTCTCGTCTTGTAGTAATGTTCAGTGAATTGATTATAGAATGATGAGGTGGAGGGAATCGCTGCCTCGCACGCATTTATAGCAGACTGAACACTTTTTTTTTTATTATTCATGATGGCCATAAAAGCCCCGCACAGATGTTAATGTTTCCACACACTGTCTGCAATGGATTGTCAGTTTTGCGTAATACGTCTTATTTGGAAAGGAGACAGTGATGAAGGAGGATGAATATGTATGTGAGAAAAGAGAGAGGGAAAGTTAATGGAAGACAAAGAGAGTAGAGGTTCTGCCGAGTGGGTTTTCCTCTCTACCAGAACAGAAATGATGCATAACTCTACAGTAACCCCCCTTAATTGGTGCTATTAATATCAGTTAAAGTTTTAACACCTATTTATTAAAACTTAAACTTTTTTTGTCTGAGGCCCCTAATGTGAACAGAATTATGAATCTCATAGGCAGGGCTCTATAAAAAGGCTCCAACATAAATTGTTAATGCTCCACCACTTCATCTGCAAGATCTCACTCCTACATGATTTGTTAAAAAGGAAATAGCCAAAAGGTCTAATATTAGGATGAATTTTCTACATTAAATACCGCACAGGCACATTTAGCTTTTTCTTGTTAATTCAGTTGAAAATTGTACAGATTTTCCCACACACACAGAAAGTTCTAGCAGCGCCTGCTCATCATTAGCCGGTGGAACATGACGGGGCATAACGAGGATCGCCGGTCTAAATTGGTCATGTATCAAATGTAAACAGTGCAGAGGCAGAGAGAGGAATCCTAATGTACACAGCAGCCTAATTTGTCTGTTTATATCATTAAATTCCTCTCCTCTGTCAGATAAGCTGTGGGAAAGGGGCGCCGAGTATTTATCTGCTGGAAAGGCAAGATGAACGGCGAAATATTTTTTGAAAAAAAAAAAAAAACCTTCATCCAGTTATTAGAATTAATTATGATTCAAAGATTAGAAACTTTCTACCCCGACACCGCCTTATCTGGAGTTATAGTTTTATCTCTTTAAGAAAGTTTTAAGATATATTCAGTGGACAGCACCCGCGGTCTTCATATGTCCTGAGAAGTGAAGATAAAAGGTATAATAAATACATTATTATAAGATGTCCACTTGTAACAACAAAGTACTTTGTTTTGCATCTGCTTGATAACACGTCCCAGTAATGGTGCCATATTTCATCTGCACAATTAGGGGGTTTGCAAAAGGCTTAGATTTCGTGCATTGGATTCCCGTCAATAGGCCACTTGCGGATTCATCTCTGCAAATACGCAAATATTTAATTGACACGCTCGGTTAAACGGTGTGGCCACAGTGGCATTTTGCATCTTCCTCCTGCACAGTCTTTCCTCTCTCCTTGATCAACCCCTGGTATTCTATTTCATCGCTTCCTGCATATAGTGGTCCCCTGCACCTCCGTCTCCACCTCATGGCTTCAGCTGGAGAGTGTGAAATGAAGCTTGTATAATTAAATATTAACAGCCTGCTGATGAGGGGACTGAGAGCGAGGGCGGGAAGAGGAGCACACCAACTGAATCCTCTGCCCTACTTCTTACTGTTAATGTCCACTGGGAATTATTCATGTATCAGCTAACCTGCACTGGCACCGAAGGAGGCACAGGGGTAGTAGTGAGCTGTGCCAGAGTGTCACGGAGTGAGCCAGGGTCAATCAACATTAATAGAAATCCTATTGGGGGGATAGAATTCCAGGGTGCAGGGAGGCTTTCATTATTAATTCCCTGTCAGATTCTCTTCTTTTCTGTTTGGATGAGTGTGTTCAAATGGGAAGAGGAGGCAATATCAGGTTTAGGCCACAGTGCAAATAGAGGGTAAAGCGGGGACTGGTCAACATGGTGAATTCATACTTTCATTCAACAGTGAATGACTTAGCTCACCGGTCATGTTTGAACCATAGACTGTATATTATATCAGGATAATGTACCTCCACTTCTTCCCACTGTATGAAGCCAAAATTCCTGAAATACAGGCGCTGCCATATCGCGCCGGTGATGTCAGTGGTAACTGATATCTGCACAGTAGAGACATGAGAGCCGTGACATTGAGGGTCCCTCGTGTCTCGTTTGTGAAGGATCGGTTTACTTTAGTGCTTTCAACTTGAAACAGACAGCTAGGATGATGGAAGGTTAGCGTTGAGTTCCCTCTCGCCTTTTATACAACATTCAAATACCTGAAAACAACACTTTTCAGAAGAATTAATCATCGTACCTAAACCAGCGCAAGAACAACTTTAATATGATCGGGTAAAAGTATTAGACATGTTTTCTGTTTGACCGAAATTCCATGCAGTAACATGGAGGGTGCAGGATTTATGACTACAATACCGCAACCAGCCACCATGGTGTGATCATGTCCATCTGTATATATTTGTACACAACACACAAAACATCTCTGCATTTTGAATCTTATGAATAACACCCAACTCAAGCCATGTGAGTGTTTTATCATCAGGAAGCAAACTTTATTGCTAATAGTTATCATATTTGTCTATAACTGCCTCACAGCCTCACTAATAGCACGGGAAAATGCGACACCCCTCCTATAAGCGACGGTACTCGTACCAGCTCTGGTGTTTGTGGTGGTATTAACATACACAAGTACTCATAATCTCAACAATTAGACTAGATTAAACCAGGATTAGAGCAGTATCTGAGCAGTGTGTATCGCCATTACGTGCAGTGATCTTTCATTTTTCACTGTATATCATCATAATGAGCAACACTGATGAGATTCTTTTTGTTATGGGTCCCTCATTAAAATATGAAGCATTCACAGACATGGTAAACTTGAGACGGAGCCCGTGCTGAGTTCCCCTCACTCCTTTCGAGCGTTAGCGTTGCGTCGAGTACTTAAGCTCTCTCCACTTCGACTATTAGAGACCTCTCTGTTTACACTTCATAGAGCAAAGTCTTTGTGTGTGTCAGTGCATTTCTCCGAGCATCAGGCTTCTATTTGAAAGTGGACACGGACAACGATCCCCCGCCACGGCCCCTTCATTCCTCTCTGTGAGACATCCGTGTTCAGAATGAACGCATCACACAGCTTAAGAAGGCCGTGAAGCAATTAGGGCTCTCTGCCGCCCCTGGAGTGTCAGCCCCAGTAAATAAAGCTCCCTGCAGCCCCAGGCGAGCTATGATGGGGGAAAACAGAGAACAGACTTCAACTCCAGCTGCTCATGGAATTTAAATGGATGAACACCCATTAACCTTAACCCTCCCTTTCACTCCTGCTTGGCGGAATATACAGAACCCAGTAGAGGGAGCGGTGAAGTAGGTAGCACCGATGTGTGTGTGTGTGTGTGTGTGTGTGTGTGTGTGTGTGTGTGTGTGTGTGTGTGTCATTAAGG
>CAAKHC010005647.1:0-11509 GCA_901007825.1 Macroramphosus scolopax | reverse complement strand
CCCCCCTTCCTCCTCCCCCCCCCCCCCCCCCCGTGGCTTTTAGTGGTTAAGTGACTTTTGCATCTCACAGTGTATCTTCCTGTCATATATAAAAACACGGTTTGCATCCTTTGTAGAACTCTGTGGCTCGTGATCTGTCTTGTTTGCCATGTTTGAGATCGTATTTTTTAGAGAAGTATTTAAATTTTTTTTTGTTTTTTTAGGAAAAGAGAAGAAAAGTCCCCCCAAAAAACAAAATCAGCATGCTTTTTATTGAGAAATGTATACATATAAGCATTATTATAATAAAGAATGTTTGGCTGTTGACTGTGGTTAAAAGAAAGCGAAGGGTTTGGACGTTTCCCCTCCTTCTTGTTCATGTTCTTCTCCACTATCTGTTTCTCTTGTGTAAAATGGCCACCAGACCCTTTGACTGGGGACCCAGGGGGAGACGGGTGTAGATGCTGCCCCAGCTTTGCTCTCTTTGGTCGGGGTAAGTGCGGGTTGGTGCTCCTCTCTCTCTCCGGCTTCTCAAACTGTGTGCTGCAAACCTCACCAGGCGCAAACGTCTGTGAGGAGGTTTTAAACTTGATCGGACGGTCAAATTCTGGCCAGAAACCTTTTGGTCCTCCAACCTGATTCCTCCAGGCACACTGAAACCCGGAGAGCTGGGGAGAGTCACACAGATAGAATGGCCTGGGTGCATTTTGATCTGTGGAGCCGTCCTGTTTCGGGTTGGTGGGTGTGCGTCTGGTCTGGTCTCTCCCTGCTGCACCGAGTTCTCCCCCCTTCCGTGTGTCTCTGTGTTCACTCTACTCTCAGACCTGCATGTGCAATAATCTGACGCCAAAAGCCCGCGACACTCCAGCTCTGAACTAACTATCTCAACTGAATTAGGTCACCTGGAACGGCCAGCGTGCAGCCGTGCGTGCTTGTGGCGGCGTGAGCCATGGGGACGACTTTTAGCGCGACGTCCACCGCAGTGGGAACTCGTTCTCTCTCTCTTCACCACCAAGGTAAATGAAAAACCAAACCAAAAGCACTGACCTCTCCTCCTCCCACCTGCCGCCCCTCCTTTGACTGTGCCTTGACCAAACACTCCTCCCCCCCTCCTCTCCTCCGCCATCACCACCTCCCCCTCTCCCCGCTCCTCTTTCTGCTGCAGTGGCAGTGCTCAAACCTTGGGCTTCTCGGTCAGGGTGGCGGGTGGCGTGGGGGGGTGGGGCTCGGACCCCGATCACAGGACCACAGTGTGCTGGTGTGACTGCATTCAGGGAGAGCTCGTGAATAAAGGTGTGAGTGTGAGTGTGAGTGTGAGTGTGCGTGTGCGTGTGCGTGTGCGTGTGCGTGTGCGTGTGGGGATGGATGTCTGTTTCAGGTGTTTGATGGATGAGACTTGGCACAACGGGGACACACCCCCTCCCTCTCCCTGCCCGCTAGTCAACTCCTCTCCACCGCCGTATTCGCCGCCCTCCCTCCCTCCTTCCCCTCTTCCTCCTCCTCCTCCTCCTCCTCCTCCCCACCCTCCTCCCTATGCCCTTTCCTCTCCGCCGTTCACACACACAGCGCTTTTTCTGCCGCCACCGCCGTCGCCACCGTTCGTGGCCCTGGCTCGGACTCCACTACCACCCACCTGCCCCTCCCCCCCCTTCTTTGTTGCCATAGAGACCTGTGCGTGCCACAATTACAGTGTCTGTGTGGTGGCTCCCCGCCGGTCCCCGTAACATGACCCAAAGAGACTTGCTTTCACATCTAAGATCATACAAACCAAAATGTGAGGATAATAATTTGGGTCCCTGCGAGCCCGTCAGAAATATCCTATAAGATAAAAGGCCAGTCGGACCTGCAGATTCTCATCAATCTCAGGGTTCCTATAGGACTTTTCTGGTTGGGCCGCTCTATTTCTCTGATTCCCTGATCAGCTGCACTGGCTGGATATGAGTTGTGATTCACCCCCTCACACACACAAACCCACAGTCATCAGCCATCAAGTATACAGAGTGGAATGAGTTGTCCACCGTTTGATCTGACAGCTGCAAGACGGAGTCGAGACAAAGAGGCCGTGGCCTCCAGTCGGCCTAGCAAACACAGAGACGACGGAGGAGAGGAATGAATAGATGATTCCGAGGTGAGTTGTTCGAGGACGGCTGCTCAGTCCAAGGCTGCTCCCTAACCTCACCTTCCTGATTTTGGAGGAACCTTTTAGGTGAATTAGTTAAAAACAGCCTGATGATGCTGCTTTCATCTTTGAGGATCTATTTTAAAATGTATTTGCAAAAATCTGGCCCTAAGATTTAAAATAGAATCCAGTTGTATTTCGGTCGGTGTTATGTCGAAATCTGCTTCCCCCCTGTTCGACCCAGGTAAGGTGACGGCTGGGTGGGGCCCAGCCTGGTTGGGGTCAGGGGTCAGAGGTCAGGGGTCAGAGGTCAGGGGTCAGGTTGGTGCTGGTTGAAGACGGGGAAACATATTTCGACACAACAACAGAATGCTAATGCAGTGTCAAATAAAAAGGGCCCCCTCCCTTCTCCACCTCCATGATCAGGACTTTCAGCGCTCCACTTTTTCCCCTTCAGCCACCCTCATCTTCCTCACGCCACCAAACTCACTGAAGGCTTGCGAGTCTGGGCTTCCCGTGCTTGGGCCAATGCCGCCGTGCAGCTCTGTAACCCCCCTGCTCTGAATTCACTCGCACATACTGACAGCCAAAGCTCGCTGCAGGTACCCCCCCCCCCCCTCCTCACCCACTCTCCCCCTGCCTCCTGTGGTCTGGACAGCTGAAGAACTGTAATCCAGATGCTCTGTGTGCACACATCTGTGTTGTTGTTTTTGATGGGATTGGGTATCTTCTCCTGCAGCGACACATAAACCATGTTGCCTTTTTGCAAGTTGAGATTCAGTAGACAAAGTGACCACGAATATTCTAGCACGTACAAATATCCTACTCTACTGCTCCTCCTCATCCTCTTTATTCAGAGAGCCGCCCCAGCAGAGAGGTCTTATCTGACATGTTACCTCAGCTACAGGCAATGGACAGAACATTAGATAGATGCGTTAAGAAGCTAATTATGTTTCGAATCCTGTTGGGAATAAATGTGACTTTATCCTGCAGTATTTGGAGGTGCTGCACCAGCTTGACTCACATTGGAAGGAGTTCGTTATTTTAATTCTACATGTTTGAATATCCAGCAGAAGCCAGGTTGTTAATTTCCTTTAGTCCATTTTATTTTCAAGACTGTGAAGAACAGCTTCTAGAGAGATTTAGAGGTTTACAGAGGTGTTCCGGTGATCGACCCCCCCAGCTGAGGAGCAGCACTGTGATGAAGCTAATAGAAACCACAAATAGTCGTACAGTAGCTAAGCTTCCTCAAGTGGGTTAATGGACCGAGCTGAGTGTAGTTACATGTACATACCCGGTTAATTATGATAGAAGTCATCCTTCTAGTTTCAAAGAGAGGTTGATGGGAGAGTGCGTCGCCTCCGGAGGATAGAAAACTGGATCTGCTCATTTCAAGGAACTTTGTTCCTGCACAAGTTTGAAGAATGTTGTATGAAACGTTTACTGTCAATGACAATAGTATAACCACAAGGTATAATGTAAGTGTGTGTATGCATATATTTGCCTTTAAACTTGTATTTCTTAAAATGTTCTGAGGCATTTTCAATCTGCATGCAAATCATGAATAAATTCAGTTTTTTTCCTCTTAAAAATGCCTGAATCTCTTCTGTTTTTTTTTTTTTTTAATTTATTTTATTCATGCATTTGTGACATCAAAGCTGACGGCCAGACGGTGGCGCTGTAAATCCTATTTCAAAAAAGAAATATTTGGAAGTCGGGGATCCCCAAATCTTGAATTTGATACGCTGATTCAGTTTAATGTGGTCACAAAATATTACATTTGGATCATTTACTCTACCATATTGATTTTATAAACTAAGTAACAGGCACTATTGATTAGGGGAAGTGGGAGTGGCCTATCACATTTGATAACACATAACTCAAAATGTCTTTAAACAATCCTGATTATTCTCACTGGACACATCCTGAACTATATGATGAGTGTGTGTGCCAAGTTTTTTTCAGGCCTAATTAAGAGGGGGCAAATAGTTTCACTTTGTGTGTGTAGTAGTTGCTTATCAATCCTCCTTCAAAACAGCAACAAATCAGCTGAAGAGACAGTGACATTGCTCGGCTTTGTGAATCTTTGCTGTTATATTCCTAATTTAACTTTTTTACTGAGATGAACAATGTGGAATAACGTGTTGACTTTTGGAGATTATTTTTTGATAGCAAGTAATTGAGTCTAACACTGTGTAACACATGAGTAACACTCTGAAAATTGCCTGAAATTCTAGATAAAAATCAACTTAATGACGTAGTGTTTCCTAAAACCTGAGACTCAAACAGAGGTAGGCTGGAACTACAGAGGCCTGTGTTTGCCACTGAGGTTCACTTACAGCAACAGGTGCATTGCTGAGGCCATAAAAACCTGCGGTGCCAAGGGGGCGTGAATGACATCCCTGCACACCAATCACAGCCCCCTTGTCCCTGCCGGCGTCGGACTACCCCGCCCTTGGCACCTTTTTAGGGTCAGAACCTGATACCCAGGCTGTCCGGTTCCCATACTTATTGGGGTGCGGTCACGTGGGGCACTTTTGACCAGGAAAGGAGCACCGACCAGCAGGGTCTTGGTAGTGGGAGCACCACCTCCGCACAGTCACCTCGCACCAGTGGAGTCTGCTCTCTGCAGCCCCCAACTGTCTCTCCCCCCCGAAAGTGAGACCCCTCACGGCATCGTCGTCGTTCCTGTTGCTGATTACTTTTTTTCTTACAATAAGCTGAGGGGGACTTGAGAAGTCCTGACAGAGGCGGCACGATGACAGCTGTTGAAACCCACATGACATACAGCAACTCCTACACGATCCTCCAGGAAGAGGCGTACATGACCCAGGAGGATGACTGGGACAGGGACCTGCTGCTGGACCCCGCCTGGGAGAAGCAGCAGAGGAAGGTAGGTTTGGATCTGGAGTCTGGGTGCCGGCTGACAGCTTGTGCCTGCGTGCGTAATAACGCACAGTTTGGCCTTTTCGTTGTCAATGATATCTTGTATCACTTTTAATGTGTTAACATGCGTTCCGGGTCCCCCTTTGTTGGGTTAAAACAGCCCGACATGAAACCGGGCAGTTATCCTCGCACCTGGCACTTGAGCCCCGCTGTGTGGGCAGATATTTTAGGCCCTGGAACTTTCTCAGTGTTGTCTTTCAGTTACCCCCAATTGCCTTTCGAAGACTGTCTAAATATACTTCCACCCTCCCCGCTCTTCAACCTACATGTGAACCTATAAAATATGCCACAGTTTTTATAGCATGATATTTATTATGTTTAAAAGCACAATTTAGAGTTATTTATTATCTTTTAATAATGACGTTTACTGACACAAGCTAGCTTGTATTTGCTCACGTAAAATAAATGTACATAAAAAGGCGATTGTTAAATTTTTTTAGCCGTTATTGTTAGCCATAGCCCCCCTGGGGATGGGGCTGAGGAAGGAGGGGGGGGGGGGCAACCGTTGCTTAGGCGACCAGCTGAACGATGACGAGCCTGACAGGTGCGTTTAATGAGCTGTCACATCTGACGCAGATGACGTCTGCGGCAGAACTGGGACGTCCGCCATGTTGGATTAGCAACAGTAACCGTTAGCGCGGGACTCCCGAGGCCGAAACAGAAATAGCCTTCAGGTAGAGGCCTAATTTTTCAATTATGTTTCCTTTTAAAAATCATTTTAATATCTATACGTGTAGAAATAAATAGAATTGAGCTCTTGGTTACAGTGTTTGTAGGCTTATCGTTGTACACGATTAGCTAGCTAACATTTCAGCAGCCCGCTAGCATAGATTCACAACAAGTAATGGTTGGGGCAAACTCTTTCCAAAGTTTAAAGGTATTAGTCATTTGATTTCAAAGTTGGCTATTTAGCAAACATACGTACTTGCCAAGTCATTTGTAAATGTCTGCAGTAATATAACAAGGAAGTTATTCCTAAACAGCTGATATCAGGCAATGCCTAACATATGCTGATATATTAATGGATAATTTAAAATGCAATCTGCAGTGTTGTGGAGCATTACAGTGTTTTCAGATGGTACCAGCTGCGATGAATCTGCAGAATAATTCTGTCAGTGCACCTATAAAGTCAGATCACTGAAGCCTCCTCTCAGGCTGACAGGCTGAGGGACCTCAACAGATGGTAGTGAGGAGAGAGAGAGAGAGATGGCAAGGCTGGTGGATATACACCCCGGGTTGGTTTCACAGACCTACAAATAAACATCTTCCTAAAAATACTTTTCATCTTGCACGGCTCCAACTTCTCTCGCTCCCTCCCTTCATTTGCTCTTTTCTTCGTTCTCTCCGGTTGCCCTTATTCTCAAAATGCACTCTCTCTTTTTCTGCTGCTTTCTTGCAGGCCATCTTGTTTTTAAGTCTAAGGAATAACAAGAGGACTTATTCTTTCTTTATCCTCTCATTCTGTTAAATGTCACATGTAATAGGCCATGCATGCCCAACTCTTCAGTCTTCACTGCTTAGCCTCCCAGGGGAATAAGTCATCGTACTCCCTTGCTCTCCTCGGCATTTAGATTAAAGTGTAAGGAGCTGATATCAGACCATAAATATAGCCAGAGCATCATTTTGCGATGTAATGAATATGAAAAGAATATGTGCCACCTGTTCTCTCTTCTACCCTTAAAATTTCAGGGGAATAAAACCAGCTCAGGACTTGACACAGTGGTTTGTCAACACACAGTGATGCTGAATCTGATACTCAACATTAAAAATAGTGTGTGTGTTTTGAATTTTACATTTTGACATTGGTTTATATTTATTCATAATATAATTTTAATCTTATCATTATTCTTTGCAAACATTTACTGTGATTACACTTATTGTTGTTGTAACTCCTGTACTAATCTTTGAGACAAACCAAAAGAAATGTACTGTCGCTGTGCTTTGATACTGGCAGAAATATACACGTTTTGTACACTATATTATAGGAAAATACAGTTCTTTTCACCTGGGATGCAGATGATTGCATAGCAAGCGCTGTCAGAAGGAGTCGATTTGGCTGCATGTAGAATATTGGCCTGTTTTCTTTCACTTTGAGGTGGCGACCAAGCCAGTTGTGCACAGATGTAGATGTTTCCTTGAACTCTCAAAGCTTTATTGATGTCCACTTCACTCGACGCTTACAGAGGTCTTACTCATTTTAGTGATCGTTTCAAGCTGGATCAATAGCTGTTTATAGTTGACCTGCAGTCAAAGGAGTTTTATGGCTGTTGTGATCGATGAACACTGCCACTCAGTACTGTAGAGTCTTCACGTAATGACTTTAATCACATGTCACCTTGTCTTTTTATTGTTGAAATAGCTCAAGTGCATTGAAAATCTGACCAGTGTGGCCAGAGTCATCTTCTGTTTCACATAGTTGAAGAGTTCAGCTGCTAACTGACGAACTGACTGGCTGCCCAGCAAAGCTTATGCTAGCAATAACCTATAAATACCCATTACATAGCCTTAGTGGCTCAGCTGAGCTATTAGCCAAATGGTGATTAGTTGTTATATACATGCGCTCAGAAGAAATTAGGCCCCCAGAAATGTTCAAGTGGACCTCGTGTCTAAGGTGCAAAAATATTCTCACAATATCTTTGTACACTGTCACACATTGTTGGCTTTGACCTTAACTTGTTGAGCAGATTAGAGATATGGAACAAATTGTTATTGTGGCACTGTGCAATCAAATCTGTTTTGATATTTAACAACTCGGCCCAGACGGGGTCATCGATCTCTCCTCCTGGCTGATGCTCCATGACACTGGACTGATGTACCTTCTGTCCTCAGGTGATATTATCTGTTCGATGATAACATGTTTGAGTCGTATGAATGCACTGTATATAGGCTATGATAGGCGGGAAAGTTGTTTATGCATTTGTGTTTTAAGGCCCCAAAAGCTCCAAACCATAATATTAGCATTTGCAGTTCACTTGCACTTGCAGCATATAAATTGCTTTTATTCATCTGAGATTAGATGCATTAATCCAGGTCTCTTTTATTCAGGATAAAATAATATGATATTGAAGGGAAATGAGATCTGAGCTCAAAGGACGGAGAAATTGTTCCCTCCTCAACCTGCACTGAAGACTAATTGTTAATTCACCTCATTTGTCCTGCTCTGCTAAACTGCGTTCTCTGAGTCGACTACATCACCTGATCCCAGAATGCTACTGGGAGAGTGGGGCCTCTAAGATTCCCTCCCATGATTCACTTTGTCGGGGTCATGTGATCCCAGTGCAGGAACAGATACCCTCTGGATGTCTCAGCAAATTTGCATTTACCTCATCAGAGGAATTGTACCATCCTGCTCGAGACCACCAAGAGAGACATTTCTGATTTCAATTAAAAAATGAATGAAAAAGTGGATGAAAAGAGTCCTGCTTGTGACCTCTGTATACGATATGCTATTTGTCTTCCACTTCTAAGATATTGTTTAAGTGTGGCAGAGTTGAAATACTCTCTTATAAATACTTTTATGATTCACTGTCTACAGAGTTTGAACTTTGCCACAGTTGATTTTAGGCTGATTTTATGTTCAGATCAAAGCATTAGTTAGTGCTGTACAGTCTGCTGTATCCGTGTGGTCCGATACATGCAGAGAATATGTGTATGATGGTTAAACGTAAGTGGAGAGCTGCAGTCATATCAAATAGCAGTTGCTATTCCAGAAGCCGTGTCCTTGTAGGGAGGCTTCTAAAAACTGCTTTCGTGCAGGAGCCCTGGGAGGACGTAGGAAGGGCTGAGGAGTGTGTGCTGGGTTGTGTGCATTAGCTGTATTTTATTACAGGGAAAGTGTTTCTTTTTTTCTGTTGACGTAAGAATTAAATATTGCAGAACAGTTTGAAGACAGGAAACTGGTGAATCTGTGGAGTGACAGTAGAAGTGATGAGCGAAGGGCTTTGAGATCATCGTCAGTGCACTCGATGTGTTCATGCAGTATTAAATAAATAACTCCCAGCAAACGGCTCATTGCTACAGCTGGATTGGAGACTTTCCGTCACGAGGAGGCAAATCTGACATTGACGTATGCATGTTACCTTCTAATAAGTTAATATAAGTGATTAAATACACCACTGGCTTGTTTGGAATGTTGTGTCGTATCTGTATTTCAGACAGACTGAAGTATGTTCTTTAGCTGTGTTGATTTACAGCCTGGTGCTGGCAGCTCTCAGGGGATGCTAACAGTCCTGAATATAGAGGCATACGGCAGCAGTCACATCTGCAGTGACTTCAAACCTACAAACTAGAAAGGCACCCAGCAGACCTCCCTTATTCAATATCTCCTGATAAATGAATGGAAATGACCGGATCTGCTCCAACTATCACGGTCCATTCACCATCCTCCCACCGAGTTTCAAGAATATTGTCCTGGTAGTTTTTGCGTACACAAACAAATGTCAGTGGAAGCAAAACGTCCTTGGTCGAGGTAATATAACAAAATGAAATTAGAGTTGTAATTTCATCTGACTTGAGCATTAAAAAGCTTTTTTGTGGTTCTGTGATGGTCGAATTAGAATCACAAGGTTGACAGTGACTTGTTCCTTTGGCCTAATGAATGCAGTGAAATATATGTGGCTCGCAGGTTACGATCGACAGCCTCAGCAGCTCACACACATTCTCTAATGGTCAAGGTTTCTGTTCAGATGGAATTGGCTGACCCTTGATCTGTCTGGACCATTTTTCTTCATTTCAGAGAAAGATATCGCCCACTGAAATTAGACCCAACACTCCTCCTCCGCCTCCTCCAACCTGTCCTCCTTCCTAGGCCAGCCGCGCAGCCGTAAATCCTCCATAACCTCTTACATCTATTCCCTCATTAAACAACTGAAGTCATGGCATGCTGCTGCTGCCAGCCATGACCTCGTACACTCACCTTTATTCTACACCATCAGTCATGCAGTCAGTCAATTATTCTGTTGACTTGTGTAACATCAGAGAGGGTGAAAGCGTCATGCTATTGAACAAAGGAGGATAAAGATGCTGTGCGTGTGCTCACTTTCTCCTGTGGGAAGAGGTATATTTTCAGCCATGCTATCACCATGGAGAATGATGGAAACGTGGCATTTCATAAAATGATACCATAAATGGATATAGTGAGCTGAAGCATTTGATATGACGTTGTCACAGACAGACGGCTGAACCAGGTTAGCCGTACATTCCCCTGTGTTGTTCAGGGAATGAACAAAAAAACAATCAATCTCCATCCTGGTTTGGAGCTGCCGGATTGGTTTGCATGAGGACCAAGCTGTTTGTTGTAGCCTCATAACTTAGAGGCCCAGGTCTATCAGATGGGTTTCTATCTTGGACATAAATTTCAGCCAAGAATTATGTTCTGTTTCTACAAAATTCACCCTTTAATCTTTAAACCATTAGCATTGTTGTCACGTCTGTGGGTGGAGGACTGCTGTCTCTCATCACATACTCCACCTGTTCTCTCACCGGCTAAAGTCTCTGCCCACAGTAAATCTCTCTGGCATCTGGCAGAGGGTTGAAACACACACACACACACACACACACACACACACACACACACACACACACACACACACACACACACAGGAGAAGAGGTGCTGAAGGTGTTTTATCTGCTAAACACAGACATTTACTTTAGTTGAGGAGCTCTGCATGTGATCACTGTTTGGGGGGGGTTAGAGGCGTGTGTTGGGGTTGAATGTGGGGTTTCGACTCTTGGGCTCTAATGTCATTGTGCCATATCCTCTCTGTGGTACCCAGGTTCAGGGCCTCAGGTCTCTGTAGGTGGAGGATATTTAAAGCCAAGGAGGGGAGGAAGAGGAAGAAGAGTAGAAGCTGGTGGAAAGAGACAGGGGGGGGGGGGGTTTGGCTCCGAAATGTCGACTACACCTGTTGTGTGTTGTAACTCTTCTCACTTTATCGGCCTTTGGAACATGGTGCTGATATTCAGGACAAATCTTTACGAGACCGCTGATGCAAGAACAAACAGGGGGATTTGTAAATGAGAGTTGTTGCCCTCCTACTGCATCTCTTTGCCACTGGAAGGTTGTTTGTTTGTTGTGTGTGAGGCCGTGTGTCAACCTCTTCAGTGCTTAACTGTCTGTTAATGGTCAGTCATTTCATACTCCAGACACAGGAAATCTTTGTTTTGAAGTAACCGCTGTCAGTGTTTCTGTGTGCTGATCTCAGAACAGTAGTCGTGTTCTTTTTGTCGTCATCACTATTGTTTACAACCCCCGGCTGAATCAATGATTGTTTTCAGTTCTTATATGAATGCTGGAGGAGCTCAGCTGTGGAGCAGTTTAAGCAGATTACGTTCTTTCTGTCTGTTCTGACTGATGATCGGAGAGCAGGACATTTCTTCCACTGCTGGTCAGCTGCGTTCAGGGCAGAGAGAACAGAACAGACCTGGTCATTGGTCCTGCTGGGACTTTATCAGTGACCAGGGAT
>CAAKHC010005644.1:23297-33888 GCA_901007825.1 Macroramphosus scolopax | reverse complement strand
CACAGTCCATGTTTATCTGAAGGTTCTGCACACCCAAACAGCAATGTCTCAATGCTTTACGATTTCTAGAAATGAGTAAGGCGTCTTTCATCCCAACAGTGTTGTTAAATCCAGCCTGTCTGACGGCTTTGATCCGTCTCAGAGGAGAACATCTCCACATCTCCACATCTTCATATGAAACAACAAGTTTCCCAGTACAATGTTATCAAAACTAGAAACATTAGTCGCCCCAGGAGTTTCCTTTGGCAGAGGGAACACACTGTTTCCAACCCCCTGCTGTGCTCCGTCTTATTGCTTCACCTCCATGCGTATGTAACATATTGAGACACTTACGACACTCAGGGAGCATGCACGGGTCCGTCTGCTCCAGCTCCTCGGTGCACTCTGCAGGATCGGACTTCAGCATCCTCTGACGAGTCCGTACGCCACGCCCACAGGCCACGCTGCACCCACTCCACTCAGACCAAGGTGACAGCATGCACGAGGTGGAAACTGGGAAGAGACGAACACACTTCAGACTCTTGCTCTCAGGCCGTCATGTATCAACCTGGTGTTATGATGGTGTAAAACTCACAGCAGTCTGGCATCATGCATTTCTCCACTTCCGCCACCTCCGTCTTACACATGGATCCATCCGTAGGAGGCATCTTCACCATGCGCTCGCGTCTTCTCATGCCCAGCCCGCAGGTGGCGCTGCAGGGATCCCACTCCCCCCACTCCGTCACCACACAGCTGCTGGCAGCTGTCGGAAGGAGAAACAAAAAGGATATCGACGTAGTTTCAACACAATGGATCAAGTTTCAAGGTCAAATATGTCACGTGATGATCAGGACATTCAGTTAACATCATTCCAACCTAATAAGTCATGGTTAGATAATGAATTTATGCTCCAGCCTTTTTATTCAAACTGGGCTCAGCTGCAGCGTCACGGCAGGTGGAAGGACTCACAGCACTCCTCGTTTACGACACACTTCTCCTTCTCCTCGGTGTTGAGCTGGCAGAGCGAGCCGTCCTCTGGATACTGTTTGACGTAGCGTTCTCTGGACCTCATCCCCATCCCGCAGGAAACACTGCAGGCTGACCAGCTGATCCACTCCGACATCATGCACGCCGACGGCTCTGCACACCAACGGGGAGGAGAAGATCTACTGAGTCACAGATGCTATAAGAGGGAAATGCTGATGTTTAAGATTCGAGTCTGTAGCCACATTTCTCTTTATATAGGAGAACTTCAGTCCAGTTAATGTATTCATTCATTCAGCGCTTTTAATTTTGACCTGCTGGTGAATAAGACTAAGCTTGTTGTTAAACATTCACCAGGTGATGTTCGGTCTCCATACATTAGGTAGATCATGTCCTTAACATGCACGGTAGAAGGAATCTCAGCATGCATGTAGCAGGACATGAAAAGGCCTCAGCTTGTCTCTCAGACTTACAATGGAAAGAACCTCCACCTCTCACCTGCAGTACATCATAATGCACCTTGACTTAGTTCAGTGGGAGATTTGGGTGTGTTGCGCTAGAGGCGACTCACACAGCCTTGGGTTAGTGTCTGAAGCAGAGTTGAGGAGCAGCTGCAGAGTCTAGTAACCTCACTTCTCTTTACCTTCTCAGCCCCGGATTTCTTTTGTTTTCAGCCTTGTGTTCTTCATACCAACAATTACTTGAAAGCGTTATACTACTTGCTGTAGTGCTCCCAGTACACCAGTAAACTCACATGCCTAAAGTACACACACACACACACCTGAATCCTCACTAACATCTCAAATGAGGAAAGGCACACTTATAGAAAAGCTCCTCCTCAGAAACCCTCTTTTAATAAGGCAGGTTGCCGGGGGGACGGTTCTATTCACAGCTTGAGTCTGGGGAGGGGAAGTCAATATGTATGACCCTGACTTATATCAGCTGCAGAGTTAACAAGGCCCAGCTCGTGTGTCTTCTATCACTATTAGCCGAGATGGAGCTGCAGCCGTCGTGCAGACGGGATATTAATAGCACCAAAAATGAACTCTGAAAAAAGAAAACGCAATTATCTTTAATTATAAAGGAAGAAATTTGGGAGAATTAAGTCAAAATACTTGACTGTGCTCGAGTCTTCACCTTCCGACTCACGGAGAACGTTGCTGCCGGCGGGCTGTGGCCTATTAAAGCAGGATTAAGTGAATCATTAAGAAAAGATGCAGGTATCTACGGCTCGGATGAGGCATCCAGAGAGCCAAAGTGTTGCCCAGCGATATTAATCACCCTGTGCGACGGCCGCGTGCTGCCACAGCAGGAAACCCAAAATTATCAATCCCCACTGCACGCTAACGGAGCGTTAAATGAAAACAAAGGAGAGGTGCTCGGGAACAAAACGCTATCCATGTTGCTGTCTGATAATCGATAGGAAGTGCAGTGAAGGGTGTGTGAGTGAGTGTGTGTGTGTGTGTGTGTGTGTGTGTGTGGAGCTCTTTCAGCCTCAAACACTTCACTCGTCTGATGAATGGCAGACATCCTGGGAGGGAGGAAGAGGGAGGAAGAGGGAGGAGGAGGAGACAGATGCTGACTGTGTTGCCTCACAGCATTTGTTACTAACTGACAACTTCACTGGAAATTGGACAAAAGGAAACTCCAGGGATTTTTGTGCTGGTGCGAGTGTTCGTTGGAGGGATCAGCGTTACCGCTCGCAGTAGAGGAGACGTAAAATCACAATCACAGTCACGAGCAACTATTTAAACTACAGGAGGAAGGAGAGGGGGAAGGTTGTTCATCAGTTCTGTTATTGGATTAGTAAGAAATACGAACAGCCGCTTTGTTGTTTGTGTCTTTGGATCGACTGTGTTTGAGCATCTTAATTAGTTTCCTGAACATACAAAATCCTTCGGCTGTCTTAATTAACATAACAGGAACATGGTGATTTATGTCACATAAACAAATATTGGTTGATATTCTGGAGGCAGGAGGCTGCTACCACCAGCTAATCCTTGTGAGTATCAGAGAGGTGATTAGGGCGTCTCCAAACACGGCTGTTTACTCTGTTTAATAAGGGATTTATTGTGTTTTCTGACATCGTCTCTCGATGGAAGCGTATCAACTCCTGGTCTAGTTAGAATCACGAGCTGCCACCTTCGTCTTCACACTTTGTGTAATCCTTCACAGTAAAACTAACCCTGATCGTCAACTAATGACGGCGCAATTAAATTCCTGGGTAAAATAATTCCATCGGTCTGTGAAATATAAATGAGGCAGCGGCTCGGTGTCTTGGAGACGGATTCAGGTTAGGAACCAAAACAACCATCAACAGTATGTTTACTTCTAAAAGGAGAAGCTGGGTTTTAATCTGCTTATTATTTGCAGACTCTCAGGTGGAGGTGAAACATTACAAACTGTCCTGCACTAAGACTGTGAGCCACAGTGCTCCTGATTTCTATAAAGTTAATCTAAATCTGGATGCTGGGCTGAGCGACGGAGTTAAAAAACATGTTTCCTGTTGCTGAACAACAGCGTCAGACATTGAGGGAGTTATGAAGAAAATATCTCAGCGCTACTTTGATTTTTAGCAGCAGCGAGTCGTCGCAGCGGCTGAAAATAACAAAACAGACAAGCAGAACTGTGCTGCTGCGGGAGCGGCGGGGATACAAACGGGAGGCCGTCGAGACAAACGGGACGGTGGAATCACGACAAATAACTGTCACGCTGCTGCTCCTTCGTGTGGTGGTGCAGAACGCAGGGAGAGTCGGAGGAGACGCTCCTTTAACTCGCTGCCGTGTGTTTTTTCTTCCTGCCGTCTGAACCGCGCCTCACTGTTCCTCTCACTTCTTCCTCGTCTCACACCTGCTGATAGAACACCATGCAGAGGTTGCACCATCTATTTGCAGACATCACATTTTCCTACAGCGCTGCGGTCAATCCGCTGCCCCGGCTGCTTGGATGGATTTCTATCACCGTCTCTCATCCCTTAAATTCTTTATACCCTCATAACAGTGTGTTATTCACATACAGTAGAACTCATGTTCGTGATGATGATGATGATGATGATGGTGCGTGCTCACCCTCCATACTGCATCCTGGGCCCATGCAGGGCTGGAAGTCTTGGGTGTTGGGACACGGCACGCTCAGGTCCAGCTGGGCCTTCAGCATCCTCTGCCTCATCCTGCGGCCTTTTTCACACGTGGCACTGCTGCAGGCCGACCAGGGAGACCAGCCGGAGTAGATACACGTCTCTGGTGTGTCGTCTGAGGCAGAAACACAGAGGGGAGTCGGCTTGATGGAGGCAAGTGTGATCACATGGTCAGTGTTAGATGTCACATGCTGGAAAGGTAAGAGGGGGGTAGCTAATTTAAATATGATTTCAGGACCACAATGACATGTTGTGAATGTCTTGTAACACAGATCAGTAGTGCATGAGCAGTGCTACAAGATGCACTGGGGATACTGGCATCCATCATTTGGTGGAGGGGTGAGAATGAGGGAAGAAAGCAGAGCGTAGGTAAGAGGAGCGGTGGGTTTGTTCGTAAGTGAAAGCAGTGAAGCTCCAGGCAGGCTGGGGGGACCAGCCTGAAGTGATGTCGTCTCCCACAGAGGAAAGGGGAAGGTGAGCACAGGTAGACAGAGGAAAAAACAAGAGGAAGAAAAGCAGCAAATGGCTCATGAGTCACTAAGGAAGACATTTATGAGGCCGCATGGGATCCTTGTTAAGAATTCTCCTGCATGTGCAGAATGCTGCACCCGACCTACGGCTGCTCACAGTGGAGATGCATAACAAAAAGACTTTAATGCACTGGCCCGCCTGGTGGTTGACAAGGAGGTGATGGTAGGTACCATTAACGGACCAACACTGGAAATCTACCTCAATGGCATCATTACACTGCAGAGAGGTCTGAGGGAGAAGGTCGGGGGGATTGAAGCACAGGACTGGGACACTGCAGTGCCTGACATTCATGTCCTGCAGCCTCCGTGCTGTTAGGCAGTGCATAAGCAGCGGGGTGTCGACAAGGACCTGCCAGGAGAGTGTCCTGACCATGTGACCTCAGCTTACCTGAGTCTGGTAATTAACCAGACGTGTCCGTAATGAAGAGTCGGCAGCGACGTGTGTGTCCTTGAGCACCGTAAGACACTGAATCACTACAATATCTGCTTCATCTAAGAGCTCCATAGTTCCATAGCAATGGTGAATGTTTTGTAAACACAGAGTAAATTGGCTAAGTAGAAGTTATGAGACGGAATGTAATATCATGTAATGATGGGGTTTCAATAAGTTCACCCACTGGGTCTTGTTTAGGTTTTTACCTGACGAGCTGTCATCAGTAAAGGATGCATGTTTGTTCTGGTATTTCTGAGGTTGTTGTGACGTATTTGTGTTGCACTGAGGTTAAGTTAAGTGTATGTGGCAGGCGGTGTAGTTAAGGTGATATCTTCTCCTGTGTGTTCACGGCACCTTCCGCCTTCTCCTCCTGTCCGATGTCAGCCACGATGTCGTCTATGTTATCTGGCACCATGTTACACTGCTCCCCCTGCGCACACAAGGAACAATGGTGCAGATGAACATTGTGTCCAGATCAGGTGTCTTTGTGGTTGATCATTACACAATAGTCACACACACACACACACACGCTTTGAGACACCGTACCTTCCGAGCGACGCGCTCCACCACCAGCCGGGCCATGGGCTTCATCGCCCCCCCCTCGGGGTCGTAGAACGGGCTCTGCGGATGATCCAAACTGGTCAACGGACGAATCTTCTCTTGAGGAATGATCGGCTTGTTTGGTGACTGAAACAAGAACAAAATGGAAGTTGGTCAGTGAGATATTCAGTGTTAGTAGTATTAGAAACAACCAGCTTCCCTCAGTTCTTAGAGCATCTGAGGGTCTTTGAGCTCTTTGTTGTTTGATTGAGCTCACTGACATCCCATCACGGTGTCTGCAGCACCACAAGGGCCTCGCAGGTTTCACTGTCGTCTCTTTAGGAACCGACTCTGAATTTGCAATGTGAATGAAAATGTTATTCAACTGCGTCTTTAGTCATCGAGGGAAATAAGATGCTACAGGTTAGCTATAAGTCCTAATTTGAAGAGGGAGCATCAACCCACAGCCCACCCCATCACACCCGCCCCCCGCGTGAGCATTGTTCATATCATGCACTCATTGTGGGAACGATTGGTGTCCTGGAGGAAAACATCTGCTCCTGTATATTGGTTATCAAATTCCCCTCAAGGATGAGTCGGAGCCGTCCGCTGAGGACTGGATCCAGTAATCAAAGTCAAACAGAGAACATTCGGAGCATGTGAATCATCTGTGCGACAAGAATGTTAATGCATGTTTGAAACAGGCGTCTGACAAGAGAAGTTTCTCTTACGTTGGAGGGGACGAACAGTGAAGGCAACAAGTCAGTGATGGGAACTGTTAAAACAATAATAATAAGACAATAAATGCATTGAGGGAGGTGGTCGGTGTCAGAGCCTCTCTTCTCTCTGCATCATGTACATCCATTCACACCCTTTGAGGAAGAGATCTGCTTCATTGTTTCCAGCGTTGGTGCACATGTGTTGTTAGAGCTTTAAAAAACAACAGTCCGAAGAGAACAGATAGAAACACATGACAAACATGAATCATTCTCTTTGTTCCTTCGGGTTCACTCAACTTTGTTGTTTCACGTTTCATCTCTTCCACCGTTGATTTAATACATCCAGCAGAATGGAAGAAGATGAAAGCGAGACATCTACAAAGGGAGTATTAAGGAGATGTGGAGTTCCATCCTCCTCCACGGGCGCTAACAACAACACCGTCTTTACAGCTACAAGTTAACTTCATGTTTGTTCCATGTCTTATGCTGCACGAGTCCAAACAGAAGACCCACATCTCTTGTTCCAGAGAGACGACGAGGACGTTACTGACTGAAATGCAAATGGAAAGAGGCAATAAAGCCTTTTGAGCTTCACTCATCATCGAAGACGGACAAGCGAGAACAGCTGGAAGACGTCTGCTTCAATGTGTCAGTCTGCAGGTGGCGGTTGTTTAATGCCGGCTGCAGAGTAGGACGCATGCATTATCTGCTGATAACCTTTTTAAAATTCTACATTGTGTTGGCAGGGAGCAGAGTTGTAGAGCAACGGCATCATCCTACGTTATCAGCTTGGAAGGAGGAGAGTGAAACACTGCAGGGAAACACTGAGCTGGGCTACATTCAGACAGACTCATATATATATACATATATATACTGCACAAATAGGAAATAGATTTAGTTGAAACTGTTGCAGGCAAAGTCACATCAACCTCAGTTTAGGGGGCAAAGAGATATTGGTGTCCAATCTATATATCTATAAATACTGTATGTTTGTCCCCTGTCACTGCCAGCGTCTGAACATTCTACCTGTAACTGTTCTTTGAGTCCCTGAGCTTGATCAATATGTGATAAACAGGTGACTATTCTGATAGAGAGCGAAAAAAAACATTGTTTATCCAGAAATAATGAAGCCAACATGTTAACGAACTAAGACGACCCTCAGCACCTCGTATGTGACGCCGCCGTCGGTTCCTGCGTCCCAGGGAATGAGGTCCGTCACCAGCTTCTGGACCCAGCCACACTCCTTGGTGCAGAGGTCCTCTCCCGACAGGCCCACGTTCCAGTCCGGACTGGGCCCCAGCATGGTGAGGAAGGACATCAGGTGTCGGGTTCGGTCAACCGAGAACTCTGCTGATGGAGCCGCTCGTCTGGTGATGGAGGTGGCGAAGAGAAACATGGAGGAACAAAGGAATGAAAGTATCATCAGAAGAGAAACATCTAATTAGTCATCTGTTACTCAGCTATTCAATTTTCAGTTAATTACTTGCTAAATGCGCATTTCTGCTTTCAAAACCCTGTGATCTTTGTCAAAGTCGGCCACGTTCCAAAACTTTCCGTTAATTGCAGCAACCCACTGAGAACCTACGGAAACTAATAGAAAGATAATAATAAGGTAATTTGGATTTCCTTCAAGGGAAGCTGTCTACTGTCTACAGTATCTTAATTATCAAGTCTCAACCAAGACGTGTGCAAACACGACTATTTTAGAACTGCATGTAGAATAATAATCACTCTCAGTGTGGGTGTGTGACTGTCTGGATCCGCACGTTGTGTGTGAATGTTCTCATAAGTAAAAATAATAGTGGCATAATATATCGCAAATGACAGACAGCGCCAGGAGGGGTAATTAAACAGATGTTTGGTAAAAGATACAGTAATTAGTGTGTCTGTGTGTGTGTGTGTGTTAACGCCGATGCAGCGCTGAGGGCGAGAATTGTGATAAGTTTCTAATTGCTCTTGAACTAATTCTAAAGTGAGCAGGATGCCAGAGTCAGAAGATACAGACAAGTCAGGCTTTAAGAGGCGGATAAAGGAAGGAATCAGGAAACAAGGATGAATATGGTTGGAAACAATAGCAACACAATATTGATGATTTATAATCTATTCAGTGTCTTTCCCCGAGATGAGTTTTTAAGTGGGTGAATTTGAATGAAAGATAAGATAAGATAAGATAAGATAAACCTTTATTCGTCACAGTAAAGAGCATTTATAAATAATAACAACAAATGAATAAGTACACACGTCTAGATGAATTATCATAAATAAGAACTAATTGGTTCTTGAGTAAGTGATATAAAGTAAGGCAGTAAATAATGCTGCTGCAGCCATCATGGGTATTGTGGGAGTATAAAACTTGTATTTGTCTCTATATAGACTCTGTGTGGGTGTTTCCTATAACAACTACTGTGTTTTTTGTGCGGCACTACCCGACTTACTTAGATGCGAAAAGATAAGATCTTACTTTATTTTCCCCACAATGGGGCATTTGGAGTGAGGCATATGAGGCACTGGATGCTTTTCAAAGTTACAGTGTACCTTTAATGTTGCTGTTAAATCCCAGATGGTTCACATTTTCAATCCAATCCCTCTCAGATGTGCCTGTTTCCATTCTGGAAACAAACACTGAGTGATACTTACAGGTTAAGTGGCTGCCACGCCGGCCACTGAGCCTTCGTTTTAATGACAGTCAGTACTTCATCTCCCTGGAGAGAGAGGAGAGAGAGAGAGAGAGAGAGAGAGAGGGAACAATTTGTCACCAAATGGAGAACAATAAAGGCCAAAGTTGACAGATTGACACGGCTCAGGGAGAGAACACTCATTCAAGAACTTCTCACAGGCTTAAGAGTTTTGGACAGAATGTTTCTCTTGTCAGGATAAAAACTGCTGTGTGCTGTCTTATAACAGCCGTCCATCATTCTTGTGGGTCGCCTCACTCTGCACTCCGCACAGCACACATCACCATCACTTTATGGACGGCACAATACATTATCTTCCATAATGCACCGCATGCAGTGACTCAGCTAAAACAAGGGGGGCGATGGATTGAGCGTGGCAGGGTGGTTGATTAGAAATGAATTGGAAGGTTCAAATATGCTCTTTTCTGGTTTAATAAGCGCCTTTATTGTTTCCTGCTCCCATTTCCCTTTATTGTCACTTTCTCTATTCAACCCTCCCACACACGTATCTGCAAATATATACACAAAAACATACAGAAAAGCCTCGGTTTCCAATATGCTAAAAAAAAAATCCTTTCTCTGGTTGACTGAAGGTTCCACAGTCGCTTTGAAAGCCTCCTCGCTTCCCTGGGGCGATGTGGAGAGAACAGGCATGTCTGTTTGTTGGTGAGTGGTTGGGTGGGTGTCTGCGTGCATGTGTGTTTGTGTATGTGTTTGTGGGTGTGTGGGTGAAAATAAGTTGTCAAGTCGATGTCCATCTTCTCTCCTGAGCAGCGTTGAGGTCGGCGGCCTCCACGGCTTCAGACCTTCCTCCATCCTCCCACCGAGATACACAAACACACACACA
Source organism: Macroramphosus scolopax (assembly GCA_901007825.1). NCBI lineage: Eukaryota > Metazoa > Chordata > Actinopteri > Syngnathiformes > Centriscidae > Macroramphosus > Macroramphosus scolopax. The sequence goes on along the minus strand of CAAKHC010005644.1, from coordinate 24,045 downwards.
CACAGACGGACGTATCCAGACAGACTTGTACATGCGTATAAAGGTCCGGGGGGACAAACACACAGGCCAGAGGGGACCAGCTTGTGTGGGGAAGAAGACCAATGAGTAACGGTCAAATATCCAGACAGGTGGGGTGAATGAAACGATCCAAACCGAGGCTCCATCGTTACATCACGATGACGTCCACCAACACTCCGAACCACACAGCACACCCACGCAATCAATATTCAAAGGTTAGTCAAAACAAAGTTCTGAATTACCCATAATCTGTCTATTTTCTAATATCAACACACGTGGGCGTATTGTTTCCCAACTCGGCTCAAATGCAAGGAAAGAAGTAATTGTAGGTTTGCTACTTTGAAGATGTTGAAAGGAGACGTGGAAGTAATTTTCTCCATGATTCTCTCCTCCACCTCTTGTAGTGGCCTCAACCAGAGAGAGAAGGAGGGAGGGAGGGAGGGAGGGAGGGAGGGAGGGAGGGAGAGACTCAGGAGGAGGATGAACTACTGGAGGAAGAGAAGAAAAATGATACACACAGGTGAGACATGGAGATGGTGGGAGAGGGAAAAGAGAAGGAAGGATGAAGAACACAGGACAGGAGAAGGAGAGAGGACATTTGTGTCCGATGATCCGTAATCGACCAGCATGTCATCGAGGGGGTGAGAGACAAAATCCTTCCTTAGTACCTGAACAGTCCTTCATAATAGAGGAGGATTACGAATTAATTGATTAACTGATCAATATCCAG